>WSUA01000258.1:0-28289 GCA_019633455.1 Tulasnella sp. 419 | reverse complement strand
CCAACCGTTACCCGTTCCAATACCCCAACGTCATTTCCGTCCTATACGTGGCCAGACTTCTCTGTTATCCTCTCAGCAGCAAACGCGTACAGCTAGGCCAATATCCTTCCGAACACGTATGGGCCGCGGTGGCAGACTGTTGCTTGATCGACGCCTTCCTTCGGTTCGCCATCCTCTTGACGATCCTTCGAATTACACTCCCCCACCCCTTCCTCTTTCGCCGCATTCTCCTCAATCAAGCGTTACCCCTTATAAAATCAAGCACGAGCTTCTTACTCAATCCTTTTTATCGAAGCCTTCGGTTTATGGGGATGCAGAGAATGGCGCAAGTGGAATGGACGACACTGAGGCTGTTGATGAAGAAGACGAGGAAAGAGCGGTTGCTCGAGCTGCGGAACTGCAAGACCGTGCATGGAAGACTGAGGAGAGGTGGAGATATGACGCAGATGTCGGTGTCGTGGTGGGTGGAGTTGTTGGTCTTGGTGACAGCGAAGATGGCGAAGAGGTCAGATTGATCGTGGATGACTATGATTCTGAGTGAGTATCGAATACCACGATGTGTAGAATTTACTCTAACCTTCTGTTCCAGTCGACAATGGCCACTTCGCAAGAAACTTCTCCTGGAGGAGGATTTCAATCACCTTATGCGGATCGATGATCGTCATATCCATGCTGCAGCAGGATTATATGATGCTAGAATGGAGAAGCAAGCGACCATGGCCGCCGCTGCCGCCGCAAGGCGGAGAGCAGTGTCCGTGTCGTCGACCAGCGGAAGCAGAAGTGCATCAGTACAACCTACCCAACCTCCCCTACCACCCTTACAAGCGCAGACCACCGGTGGCACGCCGCAACCAACTCCGGTCTCTACTCTATCATCCTCAGCCGCTCAGGTCAACGGCACTGCTGGGAGCCCGATTAATCTTCCCAATGGTAACCCAGTCGCCATAGCCGTTCCAGCCTCTGCCCAACAGCAACAAGCCGCTCAGCAGATAGCTAGCTCTGCCGCAGCTGCAGCTGCCAAGAAGATGTCAACGCCTCTTCAGCTGCAAATGCAGTTGCTGGCAAGCAAGCAGCAACAGCAACAACAGCCAGGGAATCAGATGATGATGAATGGGTTGAGGCAGCAGCAGCTTCAGGGACAGGGACAGCTGAATGGCGTCACCACCGGCAAACCTGTATCTCAAGGTTCACCAACAGCGAATAGCACAGCTGCGCTGACTATTCCCGACTCTTCACCATCACCAACGCTTAAAACCTTGAATGGTGTGCCACATCGTCCGCCGCCGTTGATGAACGGAAATGGATCCAACGGCCTATTTATTTCTCAACAACAGCAGCTGAAGAACGCCGGAGGGATGTTCAATGGTGTCTCTCAACCTGTGACGCAGACTCAGTTGTCGCCTACAGTCCCGCAGATACCACAAGGACCAATGTTGAGTGCAGGCGCTAGTAACATGGCCCTGAAAATGCCACCACAGAGGCAAAAGCAATTGATTGCTGGTACACCAAATCAAAGGGGCCCTGTTACCGCATCGTCTCCCGGTAACCAGCAATTGGAGTTGAACGGGATGTCGCCCCAGTTGCGTGCTTCTCAGAGCCCAATTACACCCCATGCATTGCCATCTCACCTCCAGCAGCAACAACAAGCAGGTGGTCGAGCATCTCCTGTGAATGGAGTTGCCCGCCTCGGTCAATCTACCACAGCTGGAGGTCGCAGCAGTCCTGGTTCGATGCATCACCCGGCGTTACATGGCGGTCATGGTCATTCTCCCCTTATAGCTCATTCTAGTTCTCCTTTAGCTGGTGTTGGCGTTACGCATCATCACCAACAAACGGTAGTGGGTGGACCTTCCCAGGCCCATATCAACGGGTATTGATGGTACTTTATATTGGACTTTTTCTTTCTTGTATGCTGAGTGATTTGGAAATTTATGATCACCTGCCTCAGTCCTTTTGTCATCACCCCTCTCCACGCCTGTTGGATTGACGATCAACAACCGATGGTCCCCCTTTTTTTCTTCATTTTTCACCATGCCGAGGTTGACTTGCCATAATTTCCCTTTCTTCATGAATCTCAAAAATGTTCTTACGCTTAAGGTTCTTGTTCTCAGTTAACGTTACTAACCTATTGACTTTTTTTTCTACTTTTTGCTGCTTGTGTCACGTTACATATCAGATCGATTGTTTTGTACTTTATCGAAAAAGAACACTCCAGCTTCATCACAATATTTCGTGACTTGATCGATTGTGCAGAAAGAAGTTAGGAGAGTGGTGGCATACAACGTCAAGACAGAGGGTATTCTACAATAGATCATACGAATTTGAGTGCGCAAACAGCCTGCGAGATAAAGCGATTGTTCAAAAGGGTCAAACATAAGCCCGAAGAAGTCCAGACAGACGTGGTATAGGAAATTGAAAGTGAAAAAATTTCCTGAGTAGAGTAATCGAACCTAGGCTGATGATTTTAGCACAAACAGTGCTGGGCGTTCATGGATAGATTGAGTGGGTATAGGTCGATTGCAAGGGAGAAACGGGACTATTGATAAACGGCGACGGATCACTGTACTGTAGCTGGATATCAGTAAAATGAACGAGATAAGAAAATTAATGCTTACAGGTGATCCATTGAATGGAATCGTCATGTCAGGAGTTGGTTGGGCTTGCTCGCTACTCAGCAAGCTCTGAGGACCACCGAAGGACCCTTGATGATTTTGAGGCGTGACAGGAGACTGCGAATAGACATGGTTGCGGATTGCTGCGGATGTTATGGCGTAAATATGTTCTAGCTCAGCGGCCTGATCTAGAGCATCTTCATAGGCCAAACCTGGATAAGAGCAAACATTCTCAACTAAAAGTTGGGTGGTGGCGGTGAAGGAACAACATACCATATTGTTTCAGCCCCTGGATGCAATTGACCACCTCGGGCCGTCCTGAACGAGCAAGTAGAAGGCCTGAGTAAAGCAAAATGACAAGATTAGGGTCATCTGGGAAACTTTAAAACTCAGGTTGGGATTTCGGTACCGCACCTGCGACATATGTGCTGTAGTGCAACGTATTTGGATCCAAGCGCAGATATCCATTTGATGTTAAGACGCCAGCCTTTAATAGATAGTAATAAAGATGCGATGAGTTTAGCGTTATAATGTGAAGTATAAATGATGACATAGTGGACGCAACGGGAAATATGAACATTGCGCAATCGAAGGTGGAGCTGCTTGGCTTGGCAGGCAACAGCGTCTTAATTGGACAACAACTTACAAGACCGGCTATTCGCAGTGATCCATGCAAGGCTTCTTCCGCCAACTTGTTCTTTACCGCTTCAAATTCTGCGACCTGAGTTGGATTGACGTCGGTGCCTGATCGGAAAATGTCATTGTGTTCTTTGATTCCCGACTCTTCGACAGCCTTTGATTAACGAAGTTACTTGTCAATAGAAGCTCTTAAAGTGTCAAATGTAACCCACCTGCGCCATGATGATCCACATGGTGTGATACATTGCATCACTCGAACCTGAGATGATGGATAGCGTAAACCGAAATGAGTCAGGACAACCGCAGAACAAAGTGCCATCCGCAGCAAGGGGTTTGAGTAAAATAAGGATAATCAGTAACCAACTTAAGCGCTATGATGATATAAACAGAACAAGCGCCTGTCGAGGTCTAAAGTTAAAGGCAAGAAACAGGGGCTCACAAGCAGTTACAGCAGCAACAAAATCCCAGTCAGCTTCGAAATTGCTCGGAACTCCAACTTTATCAAGATGTTCTTCTCTCCATTGGGAGAATAAGCTGATGAGCGTCATGGCACTCTCGTATGGGATCCCATCTAGCTCAGATGATGGCACCCATAGAGTTCTGCACATTTGACGAGTGATGCGGGCTAGTGCATGCAGAGAAGCATACCAAGACTGTCAAACGATAACCAGTGAGTGACTCCATCATCAACAGTAGAACTGATTGTCCGTACAAGATACTTTATTAAACGCAGCGGAGATGATAATTTGATCAATATCAATCAGATCGAGGAAGAAAATGTAAGTGTCAGACACATACAGCAGCCTGGACTCCTGCAGGAAGCACAGGATCGGGTGGATAATGTGCGTTGAGAAAGTCTTTGGTATCGTAATCATCATCATCCCTAAATGGCGCAACTAGCGTCAATGAATGTACTTCTTGGAGTGTGCATGGGAAACATGCTCGACTAAGTGGGTAGACTTACAATGCAGGCTTCTTTTTAAGATATGCCGAACCGACAGCATCCGAAAGACACGCGACCCACCAGCAGAACACTAGTGAGCTAGGACGTGGTCCATCACCAAATGGACTGTCGTCCGCATTCGATGCATCATACATGACTGATTTCTTGTTGACGCCAAGTTCCTGCATCAACTTGATAGCGCTGTGGATCCAGAAACAATTGAATCCTGCAGATTCAACTTGTCAGCCGCTATATGCGCCAGAAACGGGCTGTAGGCTCACGATCGGGATCATCCTTCTTGTCTGTCATCAGGGTGTATGTGGTCAATTAAAGTGTGCCAACACTATAACCTTCGAAGGTGCAACTCACGACTCTGAATGCCTTCAATAATCATGCAGGTTAATACAGCTTCAGGTGTAGCTGTTCGGTACGCCTTTTCAGCCTCCGCAACTTCAATTGCTTTCTTGACCAAGCTACGAGATATTATTGAACGGCCATTATGTTCTCGACGATCGAGGACGAGAAGGGGGTGCTCAGAAAACTTGGAACCCCAACCCAGTACAATAGCAATCCATGACGCTGGGAGGGGACGAAATTTCGTAGGAAGAGCCGGTGAAGATGGAGACGTCGGGGGAAGGAGGGATGGAGGAATAGACGCTTTGAATCGAGCGCGGAAATCCGCGGGATCGAGGACGGGGGAACGCTTTAGATTACAATCGGTCGTCAGTTTAGGAGTGTCGCTCGTTTCGTTATGGAAGAAAAGACGGACCGTATGACATATTTGCATATAAACTTCGATCAGGTCCAGAGCAAATCTGTGAAGACAACCATCATGATTAAAGCCTCGCCGTTGCTCCACCCCGGAAAGTAGCGGAAAACCCGTGGTTTTGAATGAAACTTACTCGACTCGGAACGCCTCTCCTGAGAGCTTGTTGAGTATCTCGGGACCCCAATCCTCTTGTTTTTGTTCTAGGCCAAATTCCCCAAGACCCATCGCACGGTAGGTGGAGTTTCCTCTCACGTTGGCAGGTGGTACAGAAGGACTGGGAGTAAAGAGCCATTGAAGAAGCTGGAGGGTAGGATTTCCACTGGAGGATGGAGGCGGCGAAGAAGAGAGAGGTCCTGGTGAAGGAGAAACTGAGCTGGGAAGTGTCGAGTTAGGAGACGGCGCTGAACCTTGCAGACTGTCAGGTCCCAACAGTAGGAATTGGGGGACAAGTGTATTGATGATCGGACACCAAGGGCGTGGCACCGGGACAATTGCAAAATTGGAAGAGGGTTTCAAAGTCAAAAAAAGTCAGGGCGCTATGTTTGGGCGGTTGTGAAGCTGGAGGGAAGATAAAAAAACGTACAGCGCGCGCGAAGGGTTTTGGCCTGACACGTTGCTGAGGGGAAAACGCCGAAATCGTCAGTAGATTTTCGAGGTGATCCAGAGGTTTTGTTGGCAACGAAGACACAGTCGTTGGCCTCGACAAATACATCGGGGAAAAAGTATTGACCCACCTTGATTCACCACCAGACGCAGAGTTTGTGTTTGTGGTATTGCGATTTTTGCGCGAGTTTACGTTGCTGCTCCGACGTTTCTCTGAGGTAGCTGCTTGGACAAAATGACTGCCGGTGCACCATTTGTGATCAGATGTTAGATATTAGCACCACTGTGCACGTACGTGCAAGGATAATTCTTGCTTAGACAATGTTGACACTGTGGGTGCGTCATCAAATTAAGTCGATGATCTCAGAACGATGGAGGAACCAGCTGTGGATGAATCGATCATTTTACTGACCTTGTCTGAGCCAGGTAGCTGATGACATTTGACCTTGCGACTTCTACAAGCATCACAAGCGATATTTTGCTTGCGAGGAGGCGGAAAATTTGATGCTACGTCGTACATTTGAGCCTGAAGCTGGGGACCTAAGATGGTGATCAAGATCGATTTCAGTGGATGGACGACCAAGGTTCCCAACAGTATTGCTTACTTGCATGAAAATTATGACTGCTGGACGGTGCAAAGGCTCGTACTTGACTGTAATCCATAATGGGATGGTGATGGGATGTTGGTAAGCGGTATTTCTACTCAAGAGTTGACTATACCAACGCAAAAAAGAAGGTGGGAGCCTCGTAGAATTGATCGAGCAAAGGGATCCTTTTGAAACGTAATCTCGTGGAGACCACTGTTGTGGGGAATTCAGGTCCTCTGAATAAGGGCTCGATTGTTCGGGTGTAATGCGGTGCGGTGGTTTTGCTGGTTCGTCGGAAAAGGGAAGGCTGTAGAATCCGTACGTTGCTTTTGATCGAAAATGTCAACAGGGAAAATGTTCAATTCCCGGTGTTTACGTGAACCAAAATCAATTTTTACTGGGTCGTATATATCTTCGACATCAGAAAAACGAGGTCTTCCAACCACCCATGGAACTCCCCACTCCCTCTGTTATCAGTAACAAGGAACCCGCCCATTCAGCCCTAGTGATCGATGATGACGATGATGGGCCTGTTTCCCAAGAGTACCTGAACGACCTATTGAACAAGGCCAAGGCTAATCTCAAAGCCAAATCACATTCATTTCCTATTTCGTCCGGCGCCACGGAAGAGGAAGTCATGCCCTTAGACACCGAACCAACTGCTGAGTATGTCCAAACAGGACCAAGGCACAGTGTACAGGTTCAGCTGATCGCCGCAATCTATGTTTATACCCCTGCTTTCTCAAATAGACCACTGCCACCACTCGACCCTGGTTTGTCCGCTGATCGGTCATATTTTGACATAACCTCGTCTGCATCGGATGTACCTACTCTTGTCCGTGATCTGGGGACAGAGGCTGTGGAACTAGCCAATCAGAAAGCTACTATTAAACCACCGGAACTTGCTCCATTTGAAAAGACTATCAGCAAAAAGCGGAAGAATGAGGTTCGTCTAAAGATATGGTTGTGCCCCTCCTCCTCTTAATTAAAAGAAGCTTCATTTTCAGTTGAGGAGCGCCACGGCAGGGCCTGGTTGGTTCGACCTTCCTGCACCTGCTGCCGCAGATATACCCAAACTTTACAGAGAGGTTGAGGCAATGCGAATGCGGAATGGTATGGATCCCAAACGGTTCTACAGACGAGACCCAGGAGAGGGCAAAGGCATCAAGGGCCTTCCAAAATATTTTGCGGTAAGCCTCATTCCACCACAACCTCATCTCCGACTTATCCGAAGCTTGTCTTGCTCTATTGACGTGCCTCGATGATTATGGCTGATTTACGATTTATCTCAGATCGGTAAAGTTATTGACACGCCCACTCCTTTCAACACTGCCTCGGAAGACAATCTTCCAAAAGCCGAACGCAAACGAACCTTAGTAGAGGAGCTGGTAGCAGATTCTGAAGCGAGAAGCTATTCTAAAAAGAAGTTCAAAGAGCTTCAAGATATCAGAGGCACTCGTGGTCGGGGTACAAAATATCTAAAGCAGAAACAAAGGAAATGGTGATGCCCCCGGTGACCACATTGAAAAATATGAGTTCCATCACTACCGTAGGCTCTAACTTAATGCGGGCTCTCGTCAACCAGGTAACGAACAAGTAATAGGCAAAAATTCTTTCCGAAATGTAGAATCACGTGTTAGTTCGTAACTGTTTGTAATTGTGCATCGACTATTTGTTTACATCAACTTCATTTCACTTTGGTCCGGAAGCTTTTGGATTTATTGATATTGAAGGCATGTCACTCACCAAAATTGCTAGCCACAGGCTAGCCGCAAATCTCCCGCGTGCGACCTACGACGCATCCAGTCACTTGGCTACACGTTTCAACTCCACCCAACAGCCTTCCTCCTCCAATGCTTCTCAAAATGACACAACTGCACCAAACGCTGGAAGGCCGGGTTCTAAAACGCATTTTGGGTATCAGACTATTGACACTGATGCTAAAGAGTCCATGGGTGAGTGTTGAACTTGTAACGAGTAAGAAAATCACTAAAATGTGCCTTGTTGCAGTCAAGAATGTATTTTCATCTGTCGCGTCTTCATATGACCTCATGAATGACGCCATGTCTCTTGGTGTTCATCGTTTGTGGAAGGATGATTTTGTCTCAATCTTGAACCCTGGCCGACGCGGTCCCGTACGAATTCTGGATATGGCTGGTGGAACAGGCGATATAGCATTAAGAATGTTGGATCACGCCAGAGAGAAATATGCCGACCGGACGACAAGCGTAGTCGTCAGTGATATTAATCCAAACATGTTGAAGGAAGGGAGACGACGGGTCAGGAAAACTATGTATCATGACAGTCAGTCCTTATTCAGTCAATTCGTATGATTAACGTGGACCATCTTTTGGGTGGGTGCTGACATACCTTGCCTATTTGTTATGAAGCTCCCCAAATCTCCTTCCAATTGGCAAATGCACAGGCTTTGCCCAAGGACATCTTCCCCGATAACTCCTTCGACCTTTACACCATTGCATTCGGTATCCGCAACTGCACCTCTGTTCCGGATGTATTGAGTGAAGCCTACCGAGTATTGAAACCAGGGGGCACTTTTGCTTGCTTGGAGTTTGGCAAAGTCGGAAATCCTCTGCTTTCTCAGTGAGTGATCTACGCACGACTGACTTTGATGTGGCATTGTGCAACTTACCACCCCCGTTCACGTCGGAATTAGGCTCTATGATACTTATTCATTCTCCGTCATTCCGCTTTTGGGTACGATCCTGGCATCTGACAGAGACTCCTACCAATATCTCGTCGAGTCCATCCGACGATTCCCTTCTCAACCGGACTTTGCGCAAATGATCCGAAATGCAGGCTTCTCTACTGGAGAAGATTGGGAAGGGGAAGGTGGTGCCTGGAGAGACCTCTGGGGTGGGATTGCAAGTGTGCACATGGGAGTTAAAGTTTAGACCCGTGATTGCACGGCTGTCCCCTCTTCATTAGTGTGTATGATCGAATGATATCATCTAGAATACACAGTAATTGCACCCCCTCTGAACTAATAAAGTATAGTTGGAACGTGGGTAAGAACATGTTTGGTTGTGTGGCAAATAACACTTCCACTTACGACTAACGACTCTCTTTACAAGTGCCCGTACACTCCGGCGCTTCGTTTCACCACCCATTTACCAAACCTCTCTATTCAGACTCTGACGCGTACGGATAAACGATGGCCGCAGCGTCGAAGATCCCCGGACAGAATGCCGACTTGCAGACGACTTGGGAGTTTTTGGAGGAAGGTATGGGTTAAAGGGCATTTATATCCCGCGCCCGATTCTCTTGTCATTAGATTGCTCATTACTGACAATGCAACTGTATGACATTTATCCACAATCATAGGTGTGGATCATATAATGACAAGGTCTGTACGCGTTTGCCACCATAATGTCATAGTGGTGGTGGGCTAAATCAATCCATTGTACTTGTTCGCGCCATTTCTGCGACTAGACTGAACGAAGGCGTGTCATACAGTGAGTCTTTGACTTCTCAATGATACATCCACGCGAATGACTTGCTTTTACTGACGGACGCGTCTTTCTGGGTGGCAAAATTGAAAAGGCAAATACATGAATCTATACACTGTCGCGTACAATTACTGTACCTCTTCAAAAATGCACGGCTCTATGGAGGGAGGCCAAGGCTTGCAAGGACGCAGTACGTTGTTTTACGTCTAAATTGGAGAAATGTTTTAATACTGACCGCTCGTTGCACGCGCCCACGCTGAAACCGTGACGCCCATCTTTCATTGCCTTATTAAGCCGGTGCCAATCTTATGGGGGCGGATCTATACAATCACCTAATTAAATACTTCACCGAGCACTTGACGACGTTACGAGACGTGAGTGGTATTCTGAAATGGGCTGTGGTTTACCTTCCTAATTCAATTTAAAAGGCATCCGATCCGCTTCAAGAAGAAGCACTCTTACGGTATTATGCAGCTCAATGGGACCGATACACCACTGGCGCCAATTACATCAACCGATTGTTCACATATCTCAATCGCCACTGGGTGAAGCGAGAAAAAGACGAAGGTCGAAAGGGTGTCTATAACGTGTATACAGTAGGTTTTATTGAGGTTCAATGCCTAAAAATGTCCCCACCCCCTAACCATTTATCATAGCTTGCATTGGTACAATGGAAATCAAACTTTTTCATGCATGTCCAAAGCAAAAACAATAAGCTAGCTAATGCTGTTCTTCGGCTCATTGAAAAGCAGCGGAATGGTGAACCTATCGATCAAGGCTTGGTGAAGAAGGTGGTTGATTCATTCGGTACGCCTCAATTATGCGTTGTCTCTTTAAACCCTCACTAAAAGAATCCTGCACTTAGTTTCGCTTGGGTTGGATGAAAGCGACTCGAATAAGGCTACGTTTGACGTCTATAAGGAGCACTTCGAGACACCTTTCATCGCCGCCACTGAGAAGTACTACAAGCAAGAATCTGAATCATTCCTGGCAGAAAACAGCGTTAGCGAGTTCTTGAAGAAGGCAGAAGACCGGCTGAAGGAGGAAGAAGACAGGGTAGAGAGATACATGAATGCTACGACGCGAAAAACGGTAAGTCAGGCGCTTGAGCGGAATAGCCCGAGCACTCAGTTTATATCTCATTCTAGTTGATCACGAAATGCGAGCATGTCTTGATCCGAGAGCATGCTGAGGCTATGTGGGAGGACTTCCAAAATCTGCTCGATTTCGACAAGGACGAAGGTTCGTGGTAGAGACCCTGCAAAGAGCTTTCGTGCTGATAGTGATTCTTATCTCTGAATTAGATCTGCAAAGAATGTATGCACTTCTTGCCCGTATCCCAGAAGGTCTTGAGCCACTTCGTAAAAAGTTCGAGGAACACGTCAAGAAGGCTGGTTTGGCTGCAGTGGCAAAATTGACGGGAGAAGCTGGAGCAAATGCCGATATTGTAAATTTTATTCACTCACTTTTCTAGACCCTAGCTAACTTGTTCACACGATAGGATCCTAAAGCATATGTTGATGCTTTACTGGAAGTTCACAAGAAGAACGAGGAGACGGTCAACAGGAGTTTCAAGGGTGAAGCCGGATTTGTTGCCAGCCTGGATCGAGTAGGTCTCGTAAAGCTATTATATATGGGATTTGGTTCTCAATTTTCCGCAGGCATGCAAGGACTTTGTCAACAAGAACTCTGCTACGGGAACCTCCTCGAGCAAATCTCCAGAATTGTTGGCGAAGCATGCGGACGCGCTTCTGAGGAAGAACAACAAGGTTGGCGAGGAAACAGATCTCGAAGATGCATTGAACAAAGTGGTATGTAAACTGGATGGCTTACGTTACCTTGATCATCGCTAAGTATCACATGTTATGTAGATGGTTCTCTTCAAATACATCGAGGACAAGGACGTTTTCCAAACATTCTACACAACCAAACTCTCCAAGCGACTTATCCATGGTGTTTCCGCGTCAGATGAAGCTGAGGCATCGATGATCGCCAAACTGAAGGAGGCGTGCGGTTTCGAGTACACGAACAAACTGCAACGAATGTTCACGGATATGTCCCTCAGCAAAGATTTGACTGATAACTTCCGAGAAAAGATGGCGCAGACACATGATGATGCCGACGATGTGAACTTCAGCGTGATGGTACTTGGTACCAACTTCTGGCCATTGACTGCTCCAGACAACAAATTCACTATTCCCAAGGACATCCTACCCACATATGAGCGATTCACGAGATACTACAGTCAAAAACATCAGTGAGTATCTTTTTTTTTGTGTATTGCCTTGGCTGTCGTTGACATTAGCTGTTACAGGGGTCGTAAACTCACTTGGTTATGGAATTACTCAAAGAATGAGCTTCGGACAAACTACCTCAATCAAAAATATATGCTGAGCTGTAGCTCGTACCAGATGGCCGTGCTTGTACAATACAACGATGCGGATACACTCTCATTAGATGAGTTGCTTGAAGCAACTGCCATTTCCAAGGAGATTCTGGTCCAGGTCTTGGGAGTCCTTGTCAAGGCCAAAATACTGATCAACGAAGAGCAAGACCAGTATGATTTGAATCCCAGTAAGCCTTCTGTAGACATGGTTTGCCGATTACCGGAGCTGATTCCTTGTGTGTCGTGACCAGACTTCAAGTCCAAGAAGGTAACCTATTATTCCTAGCTGTGACAGCAGGCAGCTGACTGGATCGTTTCCAATTCTCAGATCCGTGTCAATCTTAACATCCCGATCAAGGCCGAAGTCAAAGCCGAATCTGCGGACGTGCTCAAGACCGTGGACGAGGATCGTAAATATATGATTCAGGCTACTATCGTCCGGTAAGCGTGAATAAACCCAAACAGCGTTCGTACCACTCACAATTACCTTCGACCTCAGTGTTATGAAAGCTCGTAAATCCATGAAGAATCAGGCCTTGATTCAGGAAGTGATCTCGCAAATTTCAACACGATTCACCCCGAGAGTCCCTGACATCAAAAAGGTAATATTCCCTTCCCTCACTGGACTCGTATGGTTTTAATGATTTCACGTCTGCATCAGGCTATTGATACTCTCCTAGAGAAGGAATATATTGAACGGGTGAGCAAACTTATTCAAGTGCATTACGTCTAGCCTAATCAGCTGGTTTGACAGGTGGAAGGACAGCGCGATACTTTTAATTACGTTGCATAGATTGCTCTTTCGAACTCCTTGTTCTCCCTTGGCTTTTCTCGATGGAACATTGAATTGTTCAGAAATTTGCTGCATACATACTCTGTCACCCCTATATTCTTCATTCATACTATTTTTGCTCGTCATCCATTTTGCGCTCTATGTTGCGATGTAGGCGATCGAGGGCTACGATTACGTTACCGTATGTTCTTGTTTGGAAGGCTCAGCGCCCTTCGGCAATACTCGGCCAGTCATGGGTCATGTCAAATGCTAAAGATCCTCACCACATTCAACGATTGTTAGCAAGAACCATCAAGAGTAATTCCTAGTTTTGGGGATTTCGCAATCAGCTCCTAAATTTCGTCACCTTTCAACCATTTCACGAAGTCAATGACGACCACCGATCGCAGTTCAGAAGTCATCGACATGAATGGCATGCCGACCAACCGGTCAGCTGTTGGTGAAGCTATGGAAGGGGTCACTTCGAAAGAGCAAGCTCTTTCCAACTCAGCTGGTGTCCGTAGACGGCGAGAACTGTGCCGACGAGTATTGAACTTTACCCCCAGTTGGTTTTCTGTCAAGTATGACATCTTTGAAGAAAAAATTAGAAGAAAAGTAGCTGACAATTAATATCCTCTTGCAGCATGGGGACAGGTATCGCCAGCATCCTCCTTCATGAACTTCCGTACCAATTTGCAGGATTACGGATCATAGCAAATTCTATTTTCGTATTGAATGTCGCGTTGTTCGTCATTTTCCTGATTATATCGATGTGCGTCGAACACCCTCTCATTACTTGAAGGATGCTCAAGCTTCACTCCTGGTTTGCATGATTCAGCGCTCGATATGCAATTTGGCCGTCCGTATGGTCAGCCATGATTTTACATCCGGTGCAATCCCTATTCCTTGGCACATTTGCAATGGGGGGAGCTACTATTATTAACATGATGGCATTGGCTTGTGTTCCCGCATTCGGACAATCGTGAGTAATTGTAATCTACGTGCTGCTCATAGAAATACAGATGACCGAGATGCAGGTTTGTCATGGTAACCTGGATTTTGTGGTGGATTGATGCAGCTGTATCGTTGCTCATCTGTATCGGCTTGCCTTTCATCATGTGAGTTATAAATGGTGAAAAGTGGTATTCGCTTATTCATGATTGCTCAGGTTTACTCGTCAAAAGCAAGACACAAGTGATGTCACTGGAGTATGGTTTCTTCCCGTGGTGCCAACAATTGTTGCTTCTGCTTCAGGTGCTGTTGTGGCAGGAGTGTTGCCTGCAAATCAGGCTGGATTAACTCTCACTGTCAGGTGTGCCAGCAACCTACTCTCTCCGAATAGTGAAGGCTTACTTCGGTTTCTCGATCCAGCTACATCCTATGGGGAACGGGGTTTCCCGTGGCTGTGTTGATCATGGCATTATACTTTCATCGACTGGCCTTTCATAAGGTGAACATATCGCATCACCAACGATATAATTTTCCGTTCTCTAATCTAGGCAAATTGATCCATGTGATAGGTGCCACCTGCAGCCATGATCGTCAGCGTCTTCTTGCCCATAGGTCCTTGCGGGCAAGGGGCTTTTGCCATTCTTCGCCTCTCTGACGTAATTCGTTCTCTTAGCAAGGTTGATGGATCTAGCCTTTCTACGTTATACAGCTCTGAAGAGCTCCGTGTCATGGCGACGGCTGTGTATGCAGTCTCTATTCCGTGAGTCTTTCAATGCACCTTGAATGCTGATGGCAGTGTGTAACACAGATGCATAGAGTTGCGCTAGTAATATGGGGATTGGGTCTATTTTGGCTCGTAATAGCAATCGCCAAAGTCTTGGACATGGCAAGCACAAAGACTATTCCATTTTCGATGGGTTGGTGGGGATTCACCTTTCCCATGGGTGTCTTTGCGATGGCCACAACGCAGCTGGCTAAGGAACTAGATTCTGGAGCATTCAGGGTTTTAGGCACGATCATTTCACTTTCGGTCGTAATTTTATGGCTATTTATTGCTGCCAAGACAGCCGTACAAGCTTGGAAAGGGGCTATGTAAGTTCTCAATTTTATTATCACCCACGTTTTGATCTTGTGGCTTGATCAACGTTTGTCTAGTTTTGTTGCGCCATGTTTGGGGGAGAACGGAGAACCACCGAGCGCCAAAACCCGCTGAAGTTGTTGTTCACCTTCTAGAATACGCCAACTCGAGGATTGGTACAGATAGTTCTATTGTATATCTCAAAGATAATCCAGCGGAGTTTCTATGTGGATTGCAAGCTAACTTGGGCCCATTCACAACCTTGCTGGCTCACTGTCAAGCTCTGAACTTATTCAAATGCGGGAGCTGATAATATCGTTGCAACGTTTTTAGAACCTCAAAGTCTGTTCTCTTCGAGATCTAAATCACCCTCATATGCATCCTGGATCGCTTGATCGAAGCAACGTTTCTTTGGAGACTTAGAGCCCAAGGAAGCAATCTGCACTTGAGGGATGCACGATACGGAGCACATAACACCATTTAGAAAGACAACTATGTAGCCCGTGGCTGGTCTTGGAAGTAGGGTTTAGTTCCCGAATTGCCTAAGCATTGTTGATGAATATCTCATCATGGAAGCATGTAAGCAGAACAAACGAGGCAACGTAGCCCCATTTGACTTCTTGCTATCACAAGTAAGCAGCAGTTCATTCATGACCGGTAATCTACATATTGAGACAGATGATCAATGCATTGCACACAGAAACAAGGTTTATCTTTGATGCGGAGGGAGCAGTATCATGGTGGGGGGCGCTTCTTTTTCCTTGGCTGAAGGACGTTGACCGGGTTTTGTGTAGCAGCTGGGGCCGTGGAGCCTGGAATAGAGCTAGTGCCAGTGACAGGTGGTGGTCCATTATCCACTATAATGGATGAAGTGATGAAGTCTGCTTGTTCATCCCCAGTGGCCGCGTTGGATACTGTCCCCGGGTTTTCTTGATCACCGGATTTTTCATTAGACACTTCGCGATCAATAACTTCGTTGTCTGCGGCTTGCACTCCGTACACCAGCCCTTGTATGGATTCGAGCAGTAGCTTAGTGGCCTCTCTGGCACGTTCCATCGCACCGAAGTCTAGGTTTAGAAGGGATGCTAGAATTCTAGCATGCAAAGTGGGTGAGACTTGTGAGCTATGGGACTTCCTGATCCCAGAGGCAGAAAAGGTCGCGGACTCGGCTTCAATAGGTATGACTGGCTGGAAGTCAACCACAAAGAAGCCAGTGACAGCGCCTTGACTACATTCTTGTCGAAAGCCCATGCGTTCCCAAAACTCATCCATCGAGATCGAAATGAGCTGTCGAGACCTCTCCTTGTCGTTGCCCAACGATCCCATATCCGCTTCCTCCTCATTTTGTCCGGACCTATTTTCTCCTACAATAGCCTGCTCCATCTTCACTTTTTTCTTCGGAGGAGATTTCGGCACTTCGTCCCTTACGGACTTGTTGTCCACCTTGTTTGTAGCGACTAGTTCAACCAGGAATCGTGCTTTTGGATCATCGGAGAACGTGGGGATGATGTCGAAGAGGTCATGAGGTGGAAATGATGCATCATGTTCGGGTGAAGTGACTGCTGTATACATTCGAATGGCAGGTAGTCTATAAGGGTGTCCATATTCCCAATCATCTTGCTCAGAGACTGATCTGAGCATGTTCCCCGCTTCGTCTTTCGTGAACCCTGGAAGAAGGTAGAATAAACGAGGTGGGCTGTTTGCCCACTCGTTCCTAGTTTTTGCAGCAACTTGGGAAAAGACGTCCTTCCACCATTTGCATAGCTTAACGTCGCTTAGCACCCTTTTACCCGAGAATTGAGAGGAGTTGGGGAATAGGTATTGAGATTGGGCACGCGCGAACAGTTGGATTCTTAGATAAGGTGTTGGACGGGAAGTGGGAGATGCGAAGAAGTCCAGGAAGGATGTTACAAAGCAGCGAGTTGGTGAAGATATTAAAGGAGTGTGTTGACCCGTCGAGTCGACTTTGGAAATGTAGAGAATGGAAGAGTGTGACTGCGGAGTAACATACAGCGCAGCTTCGATCGCCGAGATAAAAACGGCATCAGAGTGATCTGAAGGAGAAGAGACTGAGACTAGTGCGAGTATATTCTGCTGATAAACGGTGGGTCGGCTCTTGAGGGGTAGCGAAGAGTGCGGGTATAGCCCCAGATATTTGTGAGGAGTTGTAACGAGCAGATGAACCGATAACCTGCAAGAACCGGGCAACGTTGATAGGGACTTCAGAAGGTGATCCCGAAGTGGAAAAGTCGTTTCCATCTGTGTATCAAGTGATTAACGCGCCAGTCCACGATACAATCGAAAGATTTCACCTGATTAGTGCCGCCCAAATTCAAATTGTTGCTTTGGTACTAACAGACTTGTAGCGAGTAATTATTGGTGACTCTTCTGAAGGATCCTATGTACTTAATCTGCGGTACCGGAGGAAAGCTAGAGAATGGTAGTCACCGATCAATGCGAATCCACCACGTGACTGAGCTCTGTTCTAAGCGCTAGGCTAGGAGTAATGTATGTTCTCGCAACAACGTGTTTAACATGTACGGATGCTATGAGTCAAAGCTCTGTGAGCAGAAATCACATGAGATTCTAGTATTACTCTCTAGCACGAAAGTCACTACGGCATCCAAATGATCCATATAGTAATCAGAAGTGATATGATCAGAAGAAACAGTGGGACAGTTACACTGTTAAAATAGCCCACCACCTCTTTATCCAGGATAGTCGACCATGCTGATGGCCCCTCTGCTCCAGCTTTATCGATGGCTGCTATCTCCTCCTTAGTGAGCGGAGCTAAGCCGAGTAGACATCAGTCAGCTGTGAAGCAATCAGGAACTCGGGCTGCATAGCTTACGAAGGTCAAAGACTCCGAGGTACTCTTCTAAGCGGGACTTCTTCGAGGATGTACTGAGAAAAGGGTTATCAATTGAATATCGGGCGCTGTGCTGTAAACTCACGTTACGATGAGGACCCCCTTCGAGCGCACCCAGGAGAATATCACCTGGGCCGGCGTGGCATTCAATCTTTTGGCAGCCAAGTTCACAGGCTCATCAACGGCACCATTGGGATACTTAGTGATAGGTCTGTCCAACCTTTATTGATCATGGAGTGTCTCACGTTGGGGTAGAACTTACGCGAGAGAGCTATATCCTTCAATCACAATGCCATATTTTGCGGCAAATTCTAGTAGGGCTAAGTTCTCCGAGTAATTATAAGGATTGAAGCTGACCTATATGGGGAACATTTCAGACTTCCAAAACAAGGACTATTCGGAAGTAGATCGTCCCTGTTGATACCTACCTGATTTACGGCTGGTGTAATTTTAGCATGTTTCATTAGCTGCTGTAGTTGGATCACTTTGGTATTGCTGACGCCAATGCTCCTTCAATGACAAATCTCGTGAGAAAAATTCACTTGGGTCAACTTATGCACCTGAAGCGTACTTAGCAAGACCTTCACTCCGGATCTGCTCGAATTCCGCCCACACTTCCTCCAGGCTTTGGTCAAGATCCGCCGGATTATGAATGAGATACAAATCCACAAATTCAAGGCCAAGCTGGTGGGGACGGAGCATTGCTTAGCTCTAAAATTGACCCTTTGAAGGCTCCCCTACCTCTTTCAGACTCTGTACCAGCGTTTTGCGCGCACCTCCTGTACCTTTGTACTTCGTAGTTATCCAGAAATCCTGCCGAGCGACTCCAGTTTCTTTCAGTGCCTTTCCAACACTCTCTTCGTTCCGATACCATTGGGCAGTATCGATATGAGAGAATCCAGTATCCAGGGCCTGAATCACGTATTCTGTAACATCCTGGTATTTCCACACAGATCCAGTCCCAAATGCTATCTCTGGAATCTGAAGTGGAACTTCTCAGTGACACATTTGACGATGGATTCGGGGAAGTTCAGACGTGCCTTCCGACCATCATTTAGAGTGATTGTGCCAAAGGGCATAGTATGTTAATTTACGAGTCAGGCAAATAGGCTGTATATGAGATTGAGATCAAATGGAGCGATGATTGGAGTAGAAATGACAATCTTCACTCCCCTGAATTCGTGTGACAAACAAGAAGATAAGAGAACATCATCTTTATATAATCAGAGAACCCTGTCACACTCCCCACCAACTTGTCTCTGAGTACCGATTGTTAGTGCTAATAATTCTGGTAATACTGTTACTACATCTCCTAATTGCTCTTCATGAGGGGGAACCAATCTACCACCTCGTCTGCTCCGTCTGCAACTGGGTCCCATGCTCCCACATTTTGAGCCTCCACAATGCTACGGCCAAAGGGATGGTGTCTATACGATTTAAAGTACCTTGACTACCGTTGAGCAGATATGCATGACTGGCCCGGTCTAAAGGATCTGCCTCGTTACTTCGGACAATATTGGGTGAAGGTGCCTGTAAGGAAGTCCTAATTTTATACCTAGTCTTATATTCTACCCCGAGGATAGTATTGAGCGCTTGCTTGAACGACAACCTCTCCGCCGGAGACGTGAAAAGCTGAAGGGTATTATAAAGGGGTATAGATGATGAGTCTTCATGCCGAGTCTTGTTGATGAGAGAAATTGGGGTTGACGGCGCATGCGACAAATTTTTGGAACTTGTAGTGGATTCGAAGGTAAGAATTGCAAGAGGATTTGCTTCTTCCGTGGATCCAATGTTTGCCATGTGCATCCATTCCCGCCTCGTAAGTCTTCGCAGGGCCGGATGCAGCTGTGACCCCTCTTGCGCATGCACCAGTCGCAGGCTTAGTAACTGCGCTTCTTGTACGACGCGGCGTTGTAATTGCAATGATATTTGCTCAGACAAGGTGGACGATGAGGCTATCGAAGATCGGTACTGGTGTCCTTGGTAAAAACAATGTTGAGTATAAGCAGAAGAAACAAGACTTTTGTGGTTACCTGCTTCTTTGACCGCATCCAATGCACCTCGCCAACAAGGAATATAGAATGCGACGGAACAGTTGCGTGGCGCAAAACGAGGATGTTCGAGTCCGTCAGGAATCGCGGTGACACCATCCCACTTTTTCTTGGTTTTTGTATTTCGCCTTGATTTAGAACCAGATTCAGGGGATTTTGGGAGTCCAAGCCGAATCAAAAAATCTGTCATCACTCGGTTAGCGTACAGACTTAATTCTACAAAATATTCCAATATAGCGTACCACTGGGGGTCAGTTGAGAGGTTAGGATGCACTTCCTGAGTGGCGATGTCAACATGCGCACTTGCAATGGCCGTCAGCTTAAGCGAGAGCAGGGGTTCTAACATACTCACTATACATGCTCCCTTCGTAAGCTCCCATAGAAACTTCATCAGAAGAGCGAGAAGGCTCGGTCACCAAGTTCCTGTTTTCCGCATTATATCCCGTCCGCTTGCAGCCAAGAAGGCGTCGAGGTAAACGAGGGAGAACAAACTCTCCTGGATGGATGACTGGATTCACCTCATCCAGTAGTATTGAGGTTTTTCTGCCGTACGGGTGAAAATTAGCTTCGAGACCATTTGTTAGCTTTGGCCGAAGGATTTGGTACCACCGACGAGGCATTCATGGAATTGATGGTATAGTGCTGCTCGAAATTTCCTGTAGACGGACATATCGCCAGCTAATCCCGTCATCCCGGCTTTCGCCTTTTCCCGCTTCACCGTTGCACGCCCCCGTTAAATTGTATATAAACTTGCCTCAAAAGTTATGATGATATACCCTTGAACAAGCGATACTTATAATTGGTCATGCGAAGACACTTATATCACCATAGGTCACACGTGATGAGACCAATACCCCGCACGTGAGCATGTGAACTTCTATTTCTACTCTTCCGGATCTAACTTTCAGTTTCTTTTGAACCATGACTTCCAGCCGCATCCTGTATTCAACTCCCTTCAGAAAAGCAATTATTCCTCGGATTCATTTGCGTTTAAATCATACTGTCGCACAACGTCCTGATGCATACCTCGAAGTAGTTCAAGGAAGCAAAGGTATAGCCGCCTTGACACTGAACCGGCCCGCTGCGAAGAACGCGATTTCAACCAGATTACTGAAGGTGCGAGCGGCATACAAGTGTCTTTAAGATATCTGATTGACATTGCTATAAGGATTTTCGTCATTCATTGGAAAAAGCCGCGTTTGACAATTCGTACGTACCTTACAATATCAACCATACAGATTACGCTTACAATCCCAAATCACGATTAGTATCAATGTGCTTATTGTCAGATCTTCGGAACCGGGATCTTTTTGTGCTGGAGCTGACTTGATAGAAAGGCGCAGCATGACCAAACCCCAGGTCAACCAATTTCTTGCCGAATTACG
The DNA here is from genome assembly GCA_019633455.1 of Tulasnella sp. 419. Classification (NCBI taxonomy): domain Eukaryota; kingdom Fungi; phylum Basidiomycota; class Agaricomycetes; order Cantharellales; family Tulasnellaceae; genus Tulasnella; species Tulasnella sp. 419. Next base: position 7,177 of record WSUA01000258.1, on the reverse strand, counting down.
CGCAGCTTTTTCGCTCCTTGAAGATTTACCGATGCCTACTATTGCTGCTATCGATGGGCCGGCGTTAGGTGGAGGCTTAGAGATGGCCTTATCTTGTGACTTGAGAGTCGCTGGTACGTGGCGTGTTATCTCCATTTGACATTCAACTGATCTTAGTGGAGCAGGTCACTCTGTTACTAAAATAGGGCTACCAGAGACGAGACTTGGTATTATACCTGGAGCCGGAGGTACCCAAAGAGCCACACGACTTTTGGGCTTGACCAAAGCAAAGACCCTGATTTTCACAGGCAAAATGCTTAGTGCCCAAGATGCTCTGGAGTGGGGTGAGTAGTGTAATACCTCAATCGAGTATGTTTATCTGACATGTAATAATGCACGCAGGTGTTGTCGATAATGTTTCGGGGTCCAACGAATCTGCTTATGAAGCTGCGTTGGCCTTGGCTAAAGAAATAAATCAGAGCGGTAAGAGTTATAGTGGTCAGCATGCTTGAAGGACCATGCTCATTGTAATATTAGCCCCTTTAGCGTTAAGAGCAGCGAAGCTTGCCATTTCCAAAGCCCCTGAGCTCTCCCTCGAGTCGGGACTAACTTTTGAAAGAGCTTGCTATGAACCACTTCTCTCAACGTCAGATCGGTTGGAGGCACTTGACGCATTCCGAGAGAAGAGGAAGCCGATGTTCAAGGGTGTATAAAACGAAGACACATGACGATTTATGGTTTGCATAGTATAAAGTATACAGCTAAACTATTACTTGATCTAACCGAGACCAATGCCAGTAAATCCAAAAGGCATGTAGCCAAGGGGTGCATTTCCCGCACGGGGAGATGTCTGGTTCTGGGGTCCACCTGTGCCCTTGGCGGACGCTGAACTCGAAGAGGTTGTTCGAAGATCCTCCATCATCGTCGTGAGCTTCCCCATGCCGAACCGTTCTTGAAGACGCCTCGTCTCTGCCAGAGCAGTGCCCAGGCGGCTTCCCGAACCCTCCTCGGGTTTCAGATCATCATCCCAGGGGAACTGTCCCCAATCACTTCTTTGCATCAGGAACGGTCGCAGGAGTCGAATATCGATTTTACCAAGCGAATCGGATGTTATGTACTGTTTGAGACTCTCTGGTGGGAGAAGGTAAATACTTCCTAATTGTCTTAGGAACTCGAATCGTTCATCGAGGGCTGGAATTCCATATGCCGCGATGGCATCTTGGTATGATTTGATGTCCCTGAGTTGACATGAGATTAGTGCAGTCAACGTGTAGTGGCACGGTTCACTGACTTGGCGAGCATGAGACCTCCCGTTGCGCTGACTGGGAACTTCTTCAGATGTTCCAAGAATAAGCTAAGAAGGGATGTGAACTAGTAGTTATCAACTCTGAAGATCCAAGACGTACCTATGGAATGAAACGCCGATCTCTGTTAAGAAAGTTTCCAGGTTCTTTCCAGTGAGATTCTCCTTGGCTGCATCTCCAACTTTCTTCAAGATCTCACAGCACGCTATGCAAGGCTCCGTGTTTACCCTTGCGAAGGACATGTCGTCGTTCCTTGGCTTGAAATCAGTCTTTTTCTGTTTGAGGAGCTGTGCTCCAAGGTACGCGGTGACGACTACGCTCCGGTTATCAGACCTAAAAGGCAGAGTTCCGAGTGGTTTCGAAGACTCACGATCCATAATCTTGAACTCTAGTGCATTGCACGCTGCTTCAACGCGGCCAATCGTTTGGCTGTTGAAGATGATCATTTCCCTTCGGATTGTCGCCGAAGAGCTAGCGAGAGGAAGCAACGCTATGCCAACATATTGTTGCCAGAGGTGGCAGATGAGATCAACGCTGTTGATTACTTGCAATGAGGTGAGGTCGGGCTCAAGACGCGAATCTCGGCTATCAAGACGAGACTGTGCACTAGAAAAGCAGAATGAGAACAGGATATCTTTCGCGAGGTACACTGATGAAGTGAACTGCACTGACGTTTCAATAGCTGTTTCCAGATAAGAAGTGCCGAGTGCTTCCGCTAAAAGTTGTAACATCGAGAAGGCGCGTTTTGCCCTAAGAAACAATGTCAGGATGCGGGTACCGATTTTCATCGCACATTACTAACACATCTGATGTGGAGCTCAACTCAATGCATCTTCCGACTGCCTCTGCATGCCATTTGAGCATTTTCTCGGCGACATCCAAGCTCAATGCCCCGTCTGCTTCCGTAGGCATGTCTTCCTCTGTTAAGGAATTAGTCATCTTTGGCGTCTGATTAGGCAGGGATGGTGGGGGAGTGCTGGTTGCCGAAGAAGACGTTGGCAATGATCCTAACTTCATACTTGACGCCATTCCACTTAGCTTTGCGAAAGCTGAAGTGGCGGTAGTGGTCGTGGTGCCACCTAGCGGGCTTGAAGTGGAGAACTGATTGACAAACCGGTCAAGCATACCCCCGCTGGGTTTGGCCTTTGCCATGCTTTCCTGTGGAATGCGTGGGCTCAACTAAACCAATGATTGCACATAGCACATAGGACTCACATGATATTTCGTGAATCTTGCTAAATATCCCGTATACAGTTCTCCTAGATTTTTGCTCTCTCGTTCAAGATATTTTGAGCCCTCTGTGTAAGGTTGGAATAGCTCCTCCATGGCGTTTTCAAGCATCAAGCCAATAGGCAAGGCGCTAGCCATTCCTCGCCCATCTCGTGCGTCCAGTGAATCTAATGATGAAAGAACCGTGGTCCTTGACAAGGAAGAGGTGAAAACCAGCTCATAAGCCTTCACAAGGTCCTCCACTAAAGCGGATGTTTGGATATGAGCTATTTGCAAAATCCGGAGGAACGCTAGTGTAGATATAACAGAGGCTTTATTCAGGATTTGCTCAAGATACTGTTGTATCTGTCACAAGGGGGATGCTACCGTCAGGATTCTTGTAGAAGACCGCCAAAACATACCGATTGTTCGAATACACGTTGCAAGAACACTTGCATTACTCCGGGAGGACTTGGAAACACGGCACGTATGATTTGTGCTTCTTGGCCGACGGTCTCACGTATCTCATCAAAAAGATCGGCTAATCCAAGCTCCTTTTTTGGCAGAGTGGCATCAGGGTCTGGAAGGACCTCCCAACTAATTGCAAGGGACATGTGAGACTTGACAGTGAATCATACAATATATAACAGGATCCTTACAGATGCGTCCCCTCGATATTGTTCGATTCTTGTATCCGATTCTTGGAGATGAAGAAGTCGTGTTGATTCACATAGATTTGAACGCATGAACCCCCTCCATTGAAGTCCAACAATGTCTGTGCACAGTGCTATCTCACAGGTCAGATAGATTTTGACCCCCAAAGACTATTCTTGCTCACAGCCATAGTCCGTGGATCACCCCTCTTGTAAGACTTGTCGAACATTCGCAGCATATCTTTCTCGAATTTCTCACAATATTTCTCGATTTCTTCGCGTGCCTGTGCCTCTGTGTGAGTTTAATCCAACAATGTACCAAGTTGCTGCTTACCCTTTCGGAGACGCTCAGATCGACTTCCTTTGCGACGATACTTAAGCGACGAAGGAGAATGGCAAGCTGATGCCTGCCCTCTTTCCCTTCTTTCCGAAGAGCCTCGACTTTCGAGGTATCGCCTTTAGAGAACTGACTATAGTAGCTGACTAAATCGTGGGCTGCTTGAGCCCTCTGCCTTGCAATATGCACAGACTCTAGTTGCTCCCCTATCCAGGTGGCTGTATAAGTCTCGGTACAGCGACTAAGTATAAAAAAGACGTACCAATTCGGATGGCTGTCCGGCCAACTTCCCCGATTTTGCTCTCCATGCTGTTGAAGGATTTGCCTACTGACTATTTGTTTGTGAGAAACACCAATTAGACTTGATGCCCTGATAGCTACCTCAAAACCTGAATTTAAGTCGACTAGCTTCTTGGAATACTCCTTTTCTGCAACCCGTACAGCTTGCTCCTGCGACTCTGTTTTTGATTGCACCTCCTTTCTGAGCCCCATCAGCACATCCACAACCGATTCAAACGTCCGAATGAAAGGCTTTGGGTCATACGCTGACCTCCATTAGTCACGAGTGTGCCAGAAATCGCAAGATCGGAAATCAGCTTACGGCCTGGGTCAGCCTGGGATTGTGCGATGAGTTTCTCAGATATATTAGAAATGAAGTCCTTGATATCAAATTTGTCCTGAAAGGATTTGAGGATGAGCTGCTCTTTGATTACCGGGTCCAAGGGGTACAACCTGGTTGTGGCCCGGGAGGAAGGTTCCCCCATATTACTAACAAGATGTTACTAGGATGACGAGACCTAGAGCTCTTCTCTTATCGAAATTTATAATGCTGTTGATGTGATGGAGGTAAACAGTGAGCTAGAGCTTCGACGAGGGTTCTGTTGCCGACAACTTTCAACACCCGCCCGCTCACGGAGCGGCACCACTTCGATCGATTTGTTTGTTCAAGATTGCATTGTTAGGAAAACTTCAATTTCTTGGTGTTACTTGGAAATTGTATTAGGTCATTCCACTGCTCGGTGTTGTGATCATCACAATGAGCTATCTCGCTTCCATCCTTCAAAATCAACTGGCAACTGACAGGTCTGCGCTACAAAACATAGACTTTATTATCTCTATCCTAGAACCTTCGCACTTTATTCCGTCTTCGCATCTATCACGATGGGTGACAAGGATTAACTCTCTTCTGCATGCAAAAGAACCCGCATCGAGATGGTGTGGACTATGCTTGGCTGAGAAAAGTGCGGAAATGTGCCATGACCTGCTTATGGAGAACGCGCAAGCATGGGTTGGATTGGCATTACCTCTCCTATCAGTGAGTATTCATGCATTAATTCAGCTCTAACTCATATCTAAGGGAACCTCGAAAAAGTAGAGAAATGATGTTCTTCCGATCTACAAGGCATCCATACATCTCTTACTTAGGTTATTCTCTAGCAGCATGATGATGCCTGAGTTTCAGCGTCAAGTCTCCTCACCCAACGTGCCCAAATTTGCATCTTCATTGATATCTCTAAGTGAGCAGAATTCAGATCAAGGATTGAGAGTATGTAATCAAAAACCTCTTTGGGATAATTACTGACATGTTTGAAAGCTCATTATCATCAAGACATTGAGCTCCCTGTGTCAATTATATCCAAGTCTGATGAAAGCCCAACAAACACACCTGTACAAGGTTTCTCTAGCTGATTTGTCAGGGAGTCAACCAGCACGTTGTTTGGATCTGGTTCGGGCCTCTGCGATATTGCATGCACATATTCATTACACAGGAGGGAAAGTAGGAGGCTCAGGATTGTGGCGGAAGAGCCTGGACTCTGCTTTGGGCACAGCTTCTGAATGTATCCGATACCTCCGAAGCACATTTACTAGAGGTAGGTTCAGGTTTCAGAAATTTTGTTTGAGGTGGGCCTTATCCCTGCAAACAGAAACAACGGAGCGTTTACATGCAAGGCTTGATCACCCGCCGATCCCTCAAGATGCAGTAATAGGCATACCCTCATCTTTAGATCGACTTCGTTGTACTGTACTATTGATTTGCACTTTGATGAGGTAAGTTGAATTGAATATACGAACCGTCGTAGGTACTTACTTGATCAATCGTTCAGTTCACCGACCGTGAGGGCCGTTGCTCTGCCTATGGGTGAGATGGCTCGATTAACTGCGACGTTGCTACAGCTACCGAATTCGGCAATGGTACATAAGCATCCTCTTTCAGTTTATCAGAGAACTAACGTTGTAACTCAAGGATGAATCTCATTTTGATCCACTTCGCAGAAATATGGAGATCGCAGTTTCAACGTCAGTAGTTGAGCAAGGTTGTATTTTGTTGGGAGGTTTAGCAATCTGGTACGGATCTCAATACTTCGTCTTTACCCACTCGCCTCAAATTTTTTTCAGTGCACGTGAACATCTAACCCCGTATTCATCCCAGCTTTTGGATGTCATCAACTACAATCTGCGCTCCTCAAGTCTTGTGTATGATGCGTTTCATTCACTATGCGATAGATTTATGTTGATCCTCTTGTAACCCCCAGTCCCCAGTATCGAACCCTATTACTCGATACAATACCAATTTTGGTCTACTCTATCCGCCCATTTCATTCAACCCTTGTTCCATCTGCACTTTGTAAAACCGTCCTGCCTTCGGTCACCAAGCTCGTAGGAGAGGAGCCACGTGGTAATGCAAATACCGAAACAAATAACAGCGATCCAAGTGTCAGCAGAAGAAAAGGCAAAAAACGTGCCAGAGGTTACGAGGGTGACGAGGTGTTCAAGAAGGAAAAGGGGTCCTACCGTTTGACGTTTCATGAATCAGATGAGGCGTTAGCAGCTATTGATGGTACGTCTCTGACGCTATGAGGTATTATTTCAGAGTATCTGACCTTTTCTTGTAGCACTTTCTTGTCTTGCACAATCAGGGTTGCTTGCACCTTCCACCCTGTCCACTCTCAAGAAGGTTTTCCTCTCACTATTATTGAGACTTCCTGACCAGGATGAACAGTTGCTGTCCCCTGATCCCACAGTGCATGGAAAACTAATAACCCGAATCACCAAAGTCTGTACTGAACTTGAAACCAGCGGTAATGGTGGATGGAATGCACCTACTTTGGGAACCGTAGTCTCAACGGTCACACATACCCAAGGAGGCGCATTGAACAAGGTCTGTACTTTCGCAACCATTCGTTCGCATACTTACATTGCTTTTAGCCACGATTTGAGATATTCCGTGGCTTAGAACAGATAATACATCCACACTATCCACCCTTACTTCGGTCCTTACCACCGATAGAGGCTATGTCATTCACCTTTCTCGGAGAATCAAAGGAAGAACGAGAGCTTCAAGAAAGCCTTGGACTGCACTCCGAAAAGAATCCTGCCATATTGCCTAATGGACAAGACACCGAAAGAATCCCTTCCAATCCGATTATCGTTACTCCTGAAGTCCCAAGGGCAGAACCTCATCCTACAGTCACTATGAACCCATCTGGTTCCGAGCCATTGGATTCAAGTTCAATGGCATCTCAACCCTCTCAAGTGGCTCCCACCACCTTCTCATCTTTTGGCGCCAGTATCGCATCCTCTGCAATTCCTCCATCATCCGATAAACCTGAAAACTCAGCTAAGATATCACTGGAGCCTTCACATAACATCACTGCTGGAATAATTGCACCTTCATCATTCATAGTATCTGGTCC
>WSUA01000256.1:4695-28465 GCA_019633455.1 Tulasnella sp. 419 | reverse complement strand
TTTGCCGGACCATGTCGATTTAGCCGACATCGATCGCCAACGGTTGGGGCGCTTACCGTTGCAGCCACGGAGGAACGACTATATTCCACTTGGAAAATTGTCTGTAGTTTTCTAATCGGGCTATACCTTGCGCTAACCTATTGATTGCAGCACATGATCGGAATTAACGAATTTTTTGGGGATACATGGCAGCATTGGAACCAAAACTATCCAGCTGCACAAAGCATTTTTGCTCCTCTTAGTCCTATCAAGCCTATAATCCAAAATGCGCATCGCTTACTCTACGCCAGAACGACGGCCAATGCGTTTGGCATTCTCGATCGCGCAGCCGATTTCATCGGGTTATTCCGAGATGAAGCGAGGGACAACAGGATAAAACCTTCAATCTACACCTACGTCATCGACGAGGATACCTTCCGTTTCTCCGAAACCGGGGCCGCGTTCTTCGTCGATTTCGCTTCGAAACACGCATTGCACAGTAAATGTGCTACTGAAGTGCGTTACAGTGGGGAGTTCCATTGGAGACCGGCGATTGGGGGTTGGAACAATTTCCAGGAGCAAATGGATGATTCAAGCGTTGCTTGGGAAATTGTTTTCGACAACAACAGCGGAACGTATGCTCCGGACAAGCAGATGCTACCAGCTCTTCGAGCTCTTATAGAGTACAACTTCCCTGGATTGCAGGTATTAGCATTGGATCGGGAAGATGAGGAGTTGAAGGCAAGCACTGCGGCATGCCGGGCATATGGAACGCAACACCGCGGTATCCAGGAGTGCGAGTTCCAACCCTTCAAGAAGAATCCTCAGGAGCAGACACTCATGCATATGGCTTCAGTAAGAAGGAAGTAGTGGGAATAATTATCAGTTGCAAATTTGGAGATTTGGAAGAAATTTGGTGCCGGTTATTATACCTAGTTTTGTGATATGCTCAATTAGTGGATCAAGTTACCCCGTGATTGTATAGATAGAATATTATTGGCTGAATGAATCCGCGTAAATCCTCATGAGAATGTTCCGTCGAATGGGAAAACCCCTAGTTTGGTGCCTGTAACAAGGAGCAAAGCTAAGACAGCCTAATTTCTTCTAAGTTCGAGAGTTGACCAATTCAACAATCCACCACTGCACATCCACCACTACGCGTCTTTGACGACCCCTTCATGCAAACCCCGCGCAACTACGGCGCAACAGCCTTGTCGACATCGAACAATGTATCTGGCGCAGCGCCCACCATGCAAACCGCCGCCTTGAATAGGACCAATGCAAGTGATCTGGCACACGACGAACCATGGCGCGCTAAGGTTTTGGTCACTGGCATGCGTCGGTGAGCAGCGAGTGCTGTCGCATTAATCAGACCAATGGCTTAAGCGATTTGGCTTTCGCTCATCGTCAGGAGCGGCAAGTCGTCGGTTCAACAAGTTGTCTTCAAAAATGTTCCTCCAAAGGACACATTTTACATCGAAACTACCACCAGGCTTACAAAGATGAACATAGAGTAAGTTCGTGCATATGATGAGCTGGCATGTCTTCTTGTTCGCTGACGCTATGATCCGCACAGCTCCATGGTTGCACTGCAATTCTGGGATTGTCCCGGAAGCATGAGCATTGAGCATTTAGGAGTTCCCCTGACTTATTTCTCCTCAATTATTTTTGTTATAGATATTCAGGTGAGCTGCGGACAAAACATTGTTTCCACTGTTGAATGATGACCACTGACGAACTTCTGTATGACACCCCCCAACCAAACTTGGAAAATCCTTATCTCGCACCAACCCAACCGCCTTTCATGCGTCATTGACCCATCACTAGGATGACTACAACTATCCTATTGCTCATCTAGTTAACCTAATTGCTGCCGCTGCTGACCAGCATCCCTCAGTCAACCTGGAAGTCTTTGTTCATAAAGCCGAGGCGCTCTCGGACGAGTTCAAGATCGGTGAGAGCTTCACTTCAACCCCCAAAAAATTTATCCTTCTTCTCTTAGCTGTCAGCTGACATGAAAACTTCGATGCTGCATTTCATTTCCCTTGGCGGGTTGCGATTAATCACCCTTCATTTCTCACATCAATCCTTCGTGGCGCTCTTCTAATGCATCAGAAAATTTTCGCCAAATTCAGTCTAGAATCATCAATGAACTCCTGGATCATCCAGCGGGGCACCCCCTGACAAATATGCAGTTGAACTTTTATTTGACCTCCGTCTATGACCATACGATATACGAAGCATTCTCAAGAGTCGTTCAGAAGCTGATACCCCAACTCCCAACTTCGGAGAACTTATTGAATACGCTTGTAGCGGTGAGTTGATTCGTGATTTTCCTTGACTTCCTTGCTGAGACTATGGTTGTTAGAACTCGGGCATTGCCAAGGCATTCCTATTTGATATAACATCCCTAATCTATGTAGCTACAGACGCATCACCCGTGGATACTGCCAGCTTTGAGCTATGTTGCGATTATGTACAGACCCTGACCAACTTCTCGAACTTGTACAGGCGAGTCAAATTCCTTTTTTTAATGCTTTAAGGTTTTCTGGCTCCTAACCCCTTTCTTGGGCCGGCACATTAGGAATTTGAGGCCCGGAATGATCACAGATTCCTCTGCGGCACTTGTTCATTCTCCTTCATCCTCTGCACCCTCTACTTCCTCGAAGATATCCCAACCCACCAACGTCACTGATTCCCAGCAACTTGTACCACCCAAATCTTCCTCTTCTTCGCCGTCTCACTCCTTGATATCGACCACAAAGTCCCAAGCATCGTCGAATGGATCGAATGGAGCACAGAAAAAATCCACCACGAAATCTGTCGGATCGGGATCCGCAAGCCTGGACCGACTTCTCCCTGTGGATCAAGATACAAGACGATGGGCTTCTAGCTCGGCGAAGCTTACGCCAGAGTCTACGCTCGCTTATTGGGAGATTACGGAGTACGTCATTTCTGATTTGGTCTCTTCGCGATTAGTAACTGACCCACCGTCTTATCCAGCACCCTTGCTCTCGTCGTTTTGATACGCTCACAAACCTTTGAGGAGCACAAGGGTCTCATTGAATACAATGTGACCTTCTTCCGTGGGGCGATTCAGAAGATCATTCAACTTGATCTGGAGAAACGGAATCGTTGAGGAATGTTATTGCATATTTGTTTCGATCAACATAGAGTTTGTTTCAATTAATGGAGCCATCTCGAAATTTGGAGTGCACCCGGATTAGCATAGACTACTCTATAATTTTCCAGTTATATATGCCTTGTCACATTTCGATTGTCCTTCGGACCTCGGTTGCCCCGGACCGGGTACATCGATGAGGAACCGTGAGATATCCTTACATAAGTGCTGCTCAGTAACCAACCACAATCCCATCATCTGGCGGCTAGGCAACAATGGTGTCTACTAGGGGAAAGCACATTACTTACAATGAAGACCTTCCTATTGAAGATATCGATGACAGCGAAGGTGAGCAAGATGGTCTCCCCACCAAGATTCATCGCTGAAGATCATAATGGCTTGTGATTTCATTTAACGTGCGGTAGACCAGGAAGAAGCACCTGCTCCAAAGAGACGAAAGAAGATGGCCAAGGAGGACTATTGTTATACATCAAAGATCAAGCGAAAGAAGGGGAAAGGGAAGGAAGTGGAAGAAGTGGTGAAGCCACGTCCTACAGGCAAGGGAAGACGGCTGCTGGGAAAGCTAGCTGATCTCATGAACATGCCCATCGAGATATTTGCAGAAGTGAGCTCGTATACTGCTAATTGCTGTCTTCACGAAGTTTACCGACTTGCGCCGGCGTCAGATTTGTTCACATCTTTATCCCGTTGACCTCCTTCATCTCGCTCGTTCTTCCAAACGGCTTCGTGCAATCCTGATGACCGAAGACTCTGTCTCCATATGGCGCACTTCGAGGAAGAATCAGGTCAATGGTCTTCCTGACTGTCCCGATGATCTCTCGGAACCTCAATATGCGGCGTTGGTCTTCACCACCGTGTGTCAGGTAATTCCGTATCCTAAATCTCAATTCCTTTTTGGATCCTAATGGGTATTGAATGGATACAGGGCTGTACAGGTCTCCGGGCAGTTAGAGTGCACTACGGGTTACGAACACGGCATTGTATTCGCTGTTACCCCGATCAGTAAGTCCTGGGAGATATGCACCCCCTTTTCTGTGACAATTTGGGGAAATAAAGGAATCATCTGACCCCTGACTTCTGACAGCATCATCAAAGAAGAGAAGATCTCGACTTTGAATTTGAGTATGATTAAACTGACCAATGTCCGCCTCGTTGCTCCAAGTGTTAAAGGTAAACCCTGATTGTTTGGTGGTGTATTCTGTCAGGCTCACCTTCTTCACCTCATGGTTCAGCTATCGAACCTGGCAAAACATTTGGATCGGAATATACTTGGTATTCGATCGCGACTCTCAAAGCTCTGGATGAGAAATGGGCCTCTGCTGGTGGTGCTGATGCACAGAAGAGCTTTATGGATGCACAGATTGCTATCACGAACGAAATTGCGAAGGTCTGGATATCATTATTCTTGTTGATTTTTGGAATATTCTGACAATGATTACTTAGAATGCTGCCGAACTGAACAAGTGGCAGTATAAGGAAGATTGCAAGAATGCTGTCGAGGGACAAGACATTCGTGCTGCTCGTATGGCAAGGTACATCAATCCTTCCCCACCAAATGCAACTCATTGATATAGTACTCTAATTCTAGCATAAAAAAGAAACTCATGGAATTGGGTTGGGAGAGCAAGGATTTCCCTCGGAATCGCTCTACAGAGGAAGATCGTGAATGGCATCATCTTCTGGACAGGAGGCAGGCATTAAGTGAAAAGAGTGAGCCAGAATCTGATAATCAAAGATTCTCGTCGCTGACAGCTGCCCTAGTCTGGGAGAATCTCAAGCCCAGATTGCTGGAGATTTTGGAAATCACCAAAGCGAGGCGGTTAGAGTCTGAAGCTACCCGACAGAGGCTGGAGAGAAGGGACGGTCGTCGAAAAGCACTGGAAAAGTTCTACAAGTCGCTCAAAGATGATCACCGAGAAGAGCAGTTCGACATATTCTTTCCAGAATGGGGAACCGAGGCGATGTCCTTGGATCCTATCAAAGAGCTGCTGGAGGATGATGAGAGATCGACCGTCACACGAGACCGATGGGACACCAAGAAACATATTGTCCTGGATGAACTCAAAATTCTTACTGCTGGTATCGAAAGAAAACTTGCACAGTGGTACTCGTCATGTCTCGCAAACGTTCAACCCAGTGGTACGACCGTTGCTCCATCTATTACTCATCACTTCCTCGACGGAGAGCCTATGGGTTCCCTGACCGGATCGGGATCTCTGGTTGACATGCGCAGTCCTACGGCTGTTTTCACCTGCTCACATTGTGAAGAACCACTCTGGTTTCCTAGTTGTTTCCTACACCCGCACTTCAGATCTTCCAACATAAAACTCGATACGCCAGAGGAATGGGACTATAAATCTGGTCCTTTTCGCACACGATTCATCCCATCTCTACCTTTCCTCGTCTTGAACTTGCTTCAGGAAATGAATATGGATCATAGGAGTATGACAACATTGGATGTTCCGATCACCATGCGTGACGCACTATCCTCGGAACCTGCTTCTGAAGCAAGATATCTTTGTCTGCTTTGTGATCCACAGATGCGTCAACCTTTGTCATTTGCTCATCTGGTTCGTGTATTGGTTTGTTTCACTGCTGCTGGCTTGTTGATCCTTTTTCCAAACAGGTTCTTCATATTCATGAGGAGCAAGAAGAGTTCGGAAGGGCAAAGCGAGATATAGAGGGAAAAGGCAGGGAGGCATTTGAACATCTTGGGAAATCTCACTCCATTCCTTTATATATCAACGATCACGGCCTTTCTGAGGAGCGCATGCCAGGGCTGGTGGTGAGCGAAGTGACCTCCGAAGAAGCACTGGAACTACGTAATCAGCAAAGTGACTTCAAGACCGAATGCGAATCATATCAAGGAAGAGATTTTCATAGTATAGTAAGCAAATATTGGAAGGGTGGTGGGTGCGCGGTCACTTGCCGTCTTTGCCCCTCTTCGGTCCTTAGAAAGGTGAGCATGAGAGAATTCCGAATGGGGATGATGCGATATTAAACATCGCGGTTGTGATTTACCGTTATAGTGGGTTATGGTTCACTGGGCAGTTGTACACCTACGTGCCAAGTAAGTCACATTCAATACTACCAATAGTGAGGGCGAGTTTGCTCATTCTGATTGTTGCAGACATGGTGTGGATATCCCTGGCAAGATTGCACAGAAACAACAAGACCTCGAGAAGAAATTGGCGAGAGCGGCCTTGAAGGCCGCCAATCACCAGATATTCGCGGAAACCGACAATGATTATTTGGAAACCGCCTCTATTGATGGTGACTTATTGGTTGGTTATGAATATGGTGGTGATGAAGGAGATTCAGATTAGGTGTTCTTGTCTTTGTTTATGCTTCTTGTTATGATTTTTTCTTGGAGTATGACATGAATATATTGGGTTAAGGTTGCTGGTCGCCTACGCCACTTTGATGCGTAGATACTTGACCCTGAACGGAGTTGCAATCTAGGGAGACTTCAACATTCTATCGCGTGTCGGAGTCTGATCCAGTTTGGGCTCCAAGTCCCTCACGGTTAAGGACTTACGCCAATTCTAATGCATTTAGATTAATCTGAACTCAATACGACGTTGAATCTGTTCGTGTAGCGGTTGAAGAGACCATGACGGAGATCGATATACGGCGGCTTGCATTAAGCCGAGCTAGACTTGTTGTCCAAACAAACCACCACAACCCGAATCCGCAAATTACCCTCCCTTTCGCCCCTCCCTTTGTGTTTTCGTATAATAACAAGCCCAACTTCCTGCTCTGCACTTGGTTTTTTACTCAGTCCCCCCCTTCTCCCTCCCCTTCTCTCCCTCTCAACAGATCTTGAGATGACGATCGTCCACTATGTTCTGCCACAAAGCTTCAGCGTTGCCTCTATTCTAGTCTCGGGTATCAAGCTTGGGTGCATTGCCACCTGCTCATGGTTATCAATCTTCTTGTTCAAAGTATTCGTCTGGTGGCCGTACAAGTCGCATCTGAAGTACCTGCCTGGGCCAGAAAAGAATGGCAGGTTGTTCGGTACCCATTTACCAGGGATTATGGAGTGAGTCGCACGATGTTGAAGATGCACTATGTTGTGTTGAAACCAAGCTTCTTAGCCCTGACCTCTCACCCCGGATACACGAGGAATACCGTGAAAAATATGGCCTAAACATCCGCGTTCATGGTCTTGGATGCGTAAGAGACGTTGTGCTGGCAAAAAAGGGCAAACCGCTGATGTTTTCCTTCACAGTTCGACGAAAGATACGTAACTTTTGATCCGGTGGCAATCAACTATATGCTAGGTCGCGCTTCCGACCTTTACCCTAAGCCCTGGCAGTCCAGACGATTTATCTCACGACTTATCGGCGAGGGGCTGTTCGTGAGCGAAGGGGAAGAGCACCGGCGACAGAGGAAGATCATTAGTCCAGCATTTTCGTCACAGGCATTACGTGCTCTTCAGCCGATATTCTTTAGGAAGGCCTCCGAACTGAGGGATGCTCTTCTTCGGAACGTCAAAGACGCTAAAGAGGAAGGGGTTTGTCAGGACATGCACAATTGGTTGTGGCGGGTAACTCTGGACGTAATTGGTCTTACTGGTAAGCCCGATTATATGCGCCTGTCCATGGCATGTGATACCGATCAAGCTCCTTTAGGATTTTCGTATTCGTTCAATGCTGTCCGAGATGAAACCAATGAAGTCTACCGTGCCTACCGGGATATCTTCCAAATCGGGGTCACCGTAGGATTCACTCTGAGGTCCATGATAGAAATCTGGATCCCATGGCTTCAACATGTCTTTGTAAGTGGTAAATCATTGCCTTTTGAACCGCTGTTGATCTCTCCGATGAATCCGCCAGCCTAACAAGCGGGTCAAACAACTCGAGAAGAGCAGAGATACAATCGAGGTTGTTGCAATGGATATCGTCACTCAGAAACAGGAAATGAGTTCTTTGGACAGTGATGATGGAAAAGATATACTCAGCCTTCTTAGTATGTTCTCTATGTCCGTACTTACGGATTCAGACTCACCTGGTGTCTTATCTCAGTCAAAGCCAACCGTGACGAAAAATCGGCCGCAGCTCGACTCAATAATCAAGAGTTAATCACCCAGATCAACACCCTCCTCTTCGTTGGTTCCGATACTACGTCTTTGAGCTTGGATTGGTGAGCTTTGCTATTTCGATGATTGCATAGTATGATTGGCTAATTTCCAATCAAAGGACCTTGAATTTCTTATCAAAGCATCCAGATGTTCAGAGCCGTCTCCGAGAAGAAATCATTGAGTGCCTGAACAAGGAGGGCCAAGAGCTTGGTTCCGGCAGTTTCGATGAAGTCACCCAGGCTGAAATTCTATCGTTACCATATCTTGATTGTGTCGTCAAAGAGTCACTCCGTCTCATGCCACCAGTTCACAGCACTCTCCGTGTTGCAACCCAGGATGACTGGATTCCTACTTCCGACGGTAAACCAGTCTTCATTCGCGAAGGTCAATTCTGCCACATTGCGATTGAGGGCTTCAACACGCGCAAGGACTACTGGGGACCTGATGGCCTTGAATTCAAGTCAGTTATCGATATCCACGTATGATGGAACCATTTCATTGACCGTTTTCCTTAGGCCTGAACGATGGCTCAATCTACCAACCAAAGTGCGAGACGTACCTGGTATTGTTGGCGGCTTGATGAGCTTTTCTCTTGGACCTCATGTGAGTAGCCGGATTTTGGAGCGTCTTTCCATGACTAATTTGAATGTATTTAGGCTTGCCCTGGTTATCGTTTTGCTCTCCTCGAGATGAAGTCTGTTCTTGCCGCAGTTTTGCCCGCTTTGGAATTTGAACCCATGCCAGATACCAAGATTGGTGCTTGGAATGTGTACGTATCTTGTCATTTGATGCTTTGCTACCTCTCTGACCGTCATTCATCTTTTTAGGTTGTTGACGAAACCATTTGTTAGAGGACAACGGAGTCGCGGCGTCCGATTGCCCCTGATGGTTAAGCCTCACATCAGGCCTTGATGGCTCGTTGATGTCTATTTATTCACCACTCACCGCTCCGAGCCTTTCATCTCACCCTATCCCGTTCTTGTAATATCCTCCACTCGTTCCTGAATCCTTTCATCCACCCTTCTTTCAATCGGGGCATTAGTGTATCACTTACCATACTTTCGTTCTGCAGCCTGTTGTCTATCTTAGAATGCGAAACACAGTTGACATGTAGTGTGCATGCCGTCCTTTGAAGTCTTTGAAAGAAGTCTTTGAATTGGAAGTTCGTGATCTGCGCTGACGTATGCACCACGTGATAAAGGGGTAGAATTCCGACCATCGACCATCGACGCGCGCCCAAGGGTACTAGTTGAATTCGCAATCGACGCGTACGCCTAATACAACGGGCCGCAGCGTTTAGTATCCCCGAACTTCTATCCGCTTCAGTTGTGCTTTGCAATTATCACCTGATAGGGTCGGGACGCGCAATCTAGCATACGTGTGCGGTTCAAGCTCGAATAAGAGGAGCTACCAGATATAAGCCGAACAATGTCAGTACCAACCTACTTCTTTCACTTAATCCTGTCTCCTATTTACTTTATTCATGGACGCTCTATTGTCACTCTACACTGGTGATGGGCACCAGTCATCGCCTTTTCAAAGCTACGCCAAACAACTATTAGGCATGGCTGATACTTTAGAAGATGACATCGACTTCGACGATGATTCCTCCGTCGTATTAATGGACGAGGATGATGCTGCATTAGATTCTTCTCTACCTCCCAGACCAGAGGTTGCGAAGGTCGAGACCAAAGAAACCGACATGGAGAAGCAATTGAAAGTTTTGGACGGGTACACTTCTAGTCTGCCTTACGAATGCGAACCAGTGGAAGAAATGCAGCAGCGATTGGAATACATTGTAGGCCGGTTGACCATCAGTGCTGAAAGCAGGCATTGGGAACACGCTGTTGCTTGGGATGGAGCATTGGCTTCGTGAGTCATTGTTCACTCTAGGGACCCCGAAATATGCTGAATTTATTTGGCGGAATGCTTTATCTAGATGGCTAACGATGAAGTATCCCCTGGCGCGTCCTATGCGTGCAAAGCTTGCTAGATTGTATTATGAACTCGTTTGTACGTATGAGATATATCAGTCTGGTATCTGTGACTTACAATCTTGTTTCTACAGTGGTTCCAGCTCTAGAGCCTAGATATATACACGCCTTCGCGACTGGCTTAGATCGACTTCTATCCACTAAACCTGGAATGAAGCGAAGATTGGAGCTCGAGGAACTTACATTGCCTTGGCAGCCACTATGGAACGCCATGAAGAAAGAAGTGTGGTGCAGTAAAAGGGCCTCTCAGTCAAGGCGAGAACGTACTAAGATTTCGAGCCCTCATTTTAACTGACTATTTGATATGTAGCCGAAATGTCCACAGCATTCTGATGCATGTGGCTCAGGTGTCGAGCGAATATTACCCTCCGAGGGAAATCCCGAATATGCTCGAGACGTTTCTCCCCATCGTTACACAGGATGTGAGATTACATTTGATGCACTCTGGTGATATGAGCTCATGATTTTCCTATGAAATCAGACTGCAACCACTATGTTCGATATACTATCGGCGTTTCTCCCACCTTCGCACCCTCACCTGTATCTCCCTTTTATTTTCAAAGTCTGGGAGGCCTTTCATTCCTATAAGGTAAATATCAAAGGACTTGGTATACTGTCTGAGATTGACTCTAATGATACACAGACCGAAGATAGTATTCTTACCATATTAGGCCATCTTTCGGTTCATCACGTAGCCGGAAAGGCGAGCGAAACCGATGAAGAAGGTAGTCTTGAATGGAAGCAAGTGGGGATTTACACGGAATTGGAGTGGATGCGAATCATGCGTACTTGCCTTTCATCAATGAGTAAGACTTGCTGGTCTTTTATTCTGCATAAGACGCTGACAGCACGATGCATTGCATAGATATCCCTGTTGGAAACACAAAGGTAAGTGGACATACACCACGTAGTGGTTGCATCATTGATGAAGATTCCAGTTCTGAAGAGTGTTTTGAATAGGGTGGGAGTAGCACGTCGCAGCATGCCGATCGAACACGTCCTTCAGTTTTCAAAAGCGCCACTCCGCGTTTTGCATATTTTGCGCAAATAATTATCTATTCGATGTCGGTTGATGGACCGGTTCGACCAGTTCCTGATGAACACGCAACGACCAGCAGTACAACTACTGGAGTAGAGGGACAAGGAAAAGACTATTTGGCAGGCTCCAGAGCATTGGACTCTCTAGATAGGTTTGTTATTCTTTTGAGAAACTAGATTGATGTTCACTATCGATACTTTTTTTCAGGCTCATCAATAGTGTGCAGAGCTATTTCCATCCGTCAAACCATGGAATTTGGTCCATTGCCGTAAGTGCGCTCAGTCGCTTTGCAATAACAAAATTAATGACCAACGGTCACACAGTTAACTTCGTTTATGCAACGTCTTGCCCATGAATTCAGCAAACGATGGAATGAAGAACTGGCACCCGGCTGCAAGACGCCCGAAGTATGTAGTCCCTTATATCCAATTCTCCTATAGGCAAATATTAAACGGATTTTCATCAGAATCAACGTCTTACACCCGAAATCAAACGAGCATTCGTCCTCTGTCTGAGAACGCCCGCACTTCTGTCGATGTGAGCCAGTTCCTTGACCCAATAACCAAAAGGTTCCTGATCAGTCGTCAAAAGGTTCTCCAAAGATCCCTTGAGCACCTCTTATGCCCAAGCTGCACTCAGGCATATGGCGATATTGGAGCCAGAACTCGTTATGCCCATGCTCCTCGAAAGGGCATACAATGGTTTGGAAAGTATTAACGAGGTAAGACGGGGATATGTATTGGAAGATGGTACTAATCATTCAAATCACTTAAGACTCATCGCACTACAGCAGCAATTAGCCTTTTGTCAGCGGTTTCTGCCCCAATCATCACTCGCGATATTTGGTTGCAGGGACAACGGAATCTTTTACCATTACTTGAGATGTGCCTTCCCGGCATAGATATCAACGACGCCACAAAGACAGTGTGTACTGCTATGTTCATTGTCTCCGCGCTGCAGAATGTGAAGATTGGTGATCTTGATGCTGGTGGTGCAATGACGTTAAGCGACGACATGCCAGCGGAAGAGATTCCTGCCAATTTTGGTAACGATGGCTATCAGACACCACGGGACAAGAGGGTAGCAACAGAGGAGGAACGCGAAGAGGATATTATAGTGAAGCAGAGCACGTCTAGTTTTGCTGGTACGTTAACGTTCGTATCAGCATTGATTTTGATCTTTATCGTACCATTTTTTAGACTGGGTGGTCAGTTTCTTCCGAAGAGTTTTTGCCCTGTATGAGAATCTTCCTGAAGAAGGCGGACGATCTGGGAAGACTGGTGGGAAAAGCGAAGGTGAGTAGTGGTGTACATGCGATGGAACGGCTTACAAATTTGTCGTACAGAGTCGGTGCTCAAGGCTATCGGTTCAGCTCTTGACGTTGTCTGTGCCAATCTGTCCGATGCACTATTCGATTTAGTCCTCAACTTGACATTTGACTACTGCACGTCCAATGCTCGCTCGAATTCTATCCGCAGTATAGGCAACCTTGTCAATAGCATGGCACGAGCACGGCCTAAAGAAATGCTTGCTAAATTTCTCCCATTCACCAAGAAGCAGATTGAAATAGAGATTGCTGCTGGCGCTAGTAGTACCAGAACGACATCAAATACTGCCAGTGCTATCCCTTCCGATACTACTCTCTATTGGAGTGAGCTGAGCTTCAATGCGGTTCCTTTCTACATATTGACGAGTCCCCAACTTAGATATGACTATTATCCGAGCAGTCTTAGCTTACGGTGGAAGCTCATTGCTCGAGTACAAAGACGATATCATCTCGCTTATCAACACTTTACGTCATTGCAAGAGCGAGCGAGGCTATAGTGGCAATGGTAGAATGGTTAGTCGCATCTTGGGTACCCTGGTCAATACATACAGCACGGAGACTCGACCCCTCAATCCCACTCAATGGAAGGACCCATACATTGAGAGGAAGCATCATCATTCGTGGGGAAAGCAGTATGGCAGTTCTAAGGAGGTTGACATCTGTTGGCATCAGCCCTCAGACGACGAAATAGGATTCGTGTTGGAGATTATGGAGAAGATCATCTCGCCAGTTCTAACCGATCTTGAGAGTTTGGTAGAAGTGCCCCTTGACAAGCGGGATTCAGTTTGGAGAAATGACTTCTGCCGGTAAATAATGCGCATTGATGATTCTCAACCTAGTTCTGATGTACCTCCTTTTAGAAATCTCTATCTTGCTAGGTCTGCATGGAGTGGACTTGCGACCTTGTTTGTTGAGAAGGAGAAGACCGATGGGGCTGACCCATTTGATGAAGACACCGTCGTTCATGGACTTACTCCCAACTTTGGTAGGCCAAAAGCAGGTTTTGCTCTTTGCGACTTCAACGATCCTCGACACCAAACGGCAGTTGCTCACCGGGAGCGGTTTGGTCGTTTCCTCCATGCGGCGTCCAGGACGGTATTGGAACATAACGAACCTTCCGGAAAAGCCTCTGCGGATTCGGTAGATGCCTCTATACAACTCCTTCGGGCTATCGACGTATATCTGCTAGACTATGCCGTCCATCGTGACCATGTCATGTCGACGAAGAAGACATTCATGATCACCCGAGACATGATGAAAACACATCCTAGACAGCGCCATTTCCCTCGCTTGATTTGGATCAAACGAGCGCAATTGTATCACTACAATCGTATGTATCAGCACTCTGCCTACCGCAGTCGGTCTGCTTTGGATGATCAACTGTTCTTGGATCTCATGGAGATGACCATGTCCCCATATACTCGTGTTCGCAAGTGAGTGATCGAAACGCCTGATTTTATGTCAACCTATGACTTACGAGTTCTTAGACACGCACAAACAATCCTTATCACCGCGACAGCCTATTATCGTCGGGCAACACGATTCGTAATACCGAAACTAATCGACGCCCTCACCGCAGAAATCGCCAAGGGAAAGGATGCAGATCCTGATCGACAAAAGGGTATGCCATGCTTTCAGCTTATGTTTGAATCATGCTCACAGAGACCTCAGGTGCACTTCATACTCTTAGTGATAAAGGGATCATGAGCTTCTGTCTGAACTGTACGTAGGCGGCTATCAATGCGTTGGCATAAGTATTCACATTACTTCATAGTGGATCCAGAGCGATATATTGCAGCACTGTTACAGTGTCAAAGCCAAGAAAAGGTATAACACTCTACTTCGTGTTCCCAACCAGTGTGTTAACCCGGTAACGGCAGCCGTCAATACAGAGTCTAGTGGGAAACATGGTTCGAGACAGTGAGTGGCTTCTGTACCCAAGAGGAGCGGAGTTTAATAATTCAAGTACTTCAGGTGTTTCTGCATTGACAGAAGAATACTCGGCTACATCGACTTTGAAGCTACCTTTGTCGGAAATGATGCAAGCTCTTTCAGAGATCAATTCCTATAGATCCCCTTTACCGGATGAACCACAAGTTCTCAGAGATGCCAACTCCAAGCTGTCGCTTCGCTTACAGAAAACACAGGACCGTCATGGAGCGCTTGTACGAACATCCCTACCAGTTACTCTCGCCAAAGCTGAACCGTTATTCTTGTAGATGTTGAAGTTGTTGCAAGTCACACAAGATCCTGAGACACATGTACGGCTGATTTACTTGGGATGTCCCCTTCGATCACTAACGTTATTGGCCCCATATAGTGGCGCTACGTTCAGTACTCGACGCGTTATTCTCTGGCTCTTCTTTGCAGAGACCACGAGCCTACAACTGAGCTAGCTCAGCATTATATTACGAACGTGAACTCCGACCATCCTTTACTACGTTCGTATTGCGAACGAGGTATTACCACCCTACTCCTACACGTGAAAATGCGGACATTCAGTCAAGACAGGCAGCAACTCTGGTTGAATCAATGGCAGAATCCACTCCGAAGGACAGTGTCCATTGACAATCCAGACGAATATCTTAACAATCTCGAGCAGTTGGATGAAAACGCGTACGTAATGTTCCAGATATTTCAGTATGTCTCGCTAAAACATCTTCCAGTACCCTCGTTGACCAAGAACGAACCGGCTTCCTTGTATGGGCCAAAAATGTTGATGGATACGCATCTCCGCCCGACGTTTCCTCTCCTTTCGACTGGGAAAATTCCTCGAAACCTGTTCTTCAAGTTATACAAGATAGCATCGACGTGTCATGGGTCGAAAGTTTTGTGTCGCATCTTGGCCAAGAAAGCAGCAAAGCGTCATCCGCCTCCTCTGTTGACTTGAGAGGTGACCATGTAGCATTTGTCAAGAGTCTTTGTGAGTGAGCTACAATATATTTATCCAATTACCTTTCTCATGCGGGGCCACAGCGAAAATGTTTGAGGTCAAGATACTTGATGCCTTCAGACAACAAATCGAAGTGTCTCTATCCGATGTGAGCTACTAGGTCCCCCATCGTAAGCTGCCTCCTGATCACGATTGATATTTAGGACGATAAGTATAAAAAGCGGGCAGGGGTGGAGGTCCTAGCAGGTCTTGCACGAGGTAGGCCTGCGAATTCTGTTATCCGTGGCTCTGCATTCAATTCTTTGCAGGTTCTAAGCATTGGCCAAAATCGTCACAACAACAACTATGGGAATGGCTTTCTTCAACATTGGTAAGCATACCACGTCATCTGGAGAAATCAGCTCATGTTGCTGTTTTGCAGCCCAAGGCATTCGATGACATCAAACCAGATACTCTCAACATGTGGGAAACCTTTGTGAACACAGTACTGAACAATCGTGATCCTCGACGCAGCAAACCCTTGGTTGACCTTATCCTGAGTCTCGGCGTAGACTTCGCGGCTGAATCGGCTTTTGCCGTTACCAAGCGTCTGACTCTGCTAGGAGGTTTGCTAGACTCTCTTGGATCCAGAATAGGAGATGTTCGTGCCGATGAACTCAGCATGCTACTCTTCAAAAATATACAAACGCCATATGCAGAGGTAAGACAACCATACCTCTGCCGCCTTTTATTACTCATGTGAATCACTTTCTCAGGTCCGTTCCCAAATCTCAGTAAATCTCGCCATTTTGATCAGCATCCAGTGGCACCCTCGATACCCTTCTGCCGCTGCACTCTTGGAAGCATCCATGAACGAGAATGATCCTCTATTCATTCGAGGTCCTAAATACTTGCCACAAGTGCTAGCATACGTTGAACAGCTGCCGAAGTGGCGAGAAGAACGGCTCCCTCCTCCTCGAGTCTCGCACTCCACGTATGACAGAGTAGGACTGGCATTACTCCAATGGATCTGGTCGACTGCTTATTCTATGCGGGCATCTTCGATGTTCCCATATGTAATGCCTCTCTTGTATGTCTATTTCACAAAGCGAGAGATTGTTCACTAACGGTACTGTTTAGGCCGGAGATATTCAAGATGGCTGAACTCAACGACTCATCTGGTATGACCAGCATTGAGTCTTATCAATTTGTCTGCTAATACGACTTCTGCAGATATTCAACTATATTCCGGAGCTGTGTTGTATATTTTATCTGCCGTCACACCACCGCAAGAATTCGTGGAACCCGTAATGGACCAGTTCATCGACGCGGTGAAGAGTAGTCCCAGTTGGAGGATACGGCTCAGTGTGCTACCCGTACTTCAGGTGTTTTACTTCCGTAATTTGTTGAATCTTCCCGATTCTTGCGCGAAGCGGATAATGGACGTGCTGCTAAAATGCTTGAGGGACGAGAACGTTGAAGTCCGGGATACAGCGTCAAAGACGCTCTCTGGAGTGATTCGATGCTCGCAACAGCATAGCATACTTCCGCTTAGGGTGAGCTCATCGAAGTTTACTGTCGGAATATCTACTGAAACGCGTTTCCTAGGATCGATTTGCTAGACTCGCTCGAAGGACAAAGTTGCCAAAGAGACAAGACAAGGAGTTGTTCAGCGAAGCTCTCCGCACGTTGCACTCGGCCATCTTGGGCTTAGTCGCTCTCGTGGACGCTTATCCGTACTCTGTGGAACCGTGGGTCCCGGAGACATTTGAAATACTTGCTAGATACTCCTCGGATCCACCTCCTATCTCAACAAGCATAAGAAAGTGTGCGGCTAGCTTCAAACAAACACATCAGGTTTGTGGATGTTCCTCCGCTTGACTAAGCGCTACTTACCCAGTTACCAATAGGACACGTGGGCGATGGATCAACTTCTTTTCAACGAAGATCAAATGCTAGCGCTTTCAACAGTAGTTTCAGGCACATCCTATTATGCGTAGATCTGGTTGGATCAAAATATGTTTCTCTCTTTGCGGTCTTTGCATGATACAATAAAACAATTGCATTTGAATTACTATCAATAATACAACATGTGAATACGCTGCTCCATGCCGTCACTATACGTTCCTAAACCAAATACTCCGTGAGCATCATCGATGTCCATAGTACTAATATCAGAGAGCTCAAGTTCAGGACCGAGGTCAAGATCCCGAACTCTGAGCTTGGAAGGGGATTGGTATGCAGTAGGGGATTCCTTTGAAGAAGGTATCAGCGCCATCTGAATCTTGTGTCCTCCGCCAGTTGAACTACCGTCACATAGCCAGAACAGATGTGTGCCATCTGAACCTGGACATACAAGTTCAGACGATATGATGCCCATGCTTATTACATCAGGCAGATGATGAACCCATCGACGGAAACCGGGCACGGGTTTGCAGTCGTCGGGCGGTGTTTGATCGTCGACCGGGGAGGGAGACGTAGATGTAAGGAGGGATGGATCCAACCAATGATGCGTCAGAGTCCGGAATACAGTAGCTCGAGGTTGCACGACGTCTATTAGTTCTCCATCTTCGTCTTCAGCTGTCACAATCCCACTTTGAAAAACGAGAGCTCGAGAGGTGGATAGGATGGAGAGCGGCTTGTCAAATGCTGGATTAGGAGTATTCCATGGATGAGTTGTGAACCAATGATCATTAGAGTCGATAGTCTCTGGCCCAATTGGTTCGTCTGGCTCGTCAAGTGAAGAATTGGAAGTGGAGGAGGCAGTGGAGAGTGGTGTCGGGGCCGTGGGTACCTCAAATCGGAGTCTTTGGGATGAATCTGGTCGGCGGGTGACTACTTTGTGGAACGAAGGTCGAAGAGCAGGTGGAGTAAGTAAGGAAGGTGGAGTGGAACCATTGTTACGGATCAGATCTGGGATCTCGAGATATCTGTGGATGATAGCTTCTACGCCAGTCTCGTGATATAGGACGAGACTGTTGTCTTTGAGAGCAAAGCAGTCGAATTTCCAGCAATCCTATGGAAGAACCACGTATCAACACAATCAGTGCCATGCGTCAGATGTTAGGTAATGAGACTCACCTCTCGAATCGCGGTATCAATCACGCATACTAGGTTCTCCCTCCAATTATTGAAAAAGAGGAACACGGTGTCATCGAAAACACCTGAACTACACACTATATCGTTTTGTATGAAGATTCTTCCGCAAGGAAAAGGCACTTTGTTCAAGGCTAAAAGGTCGATTCGCACATAACCTTCATAGACAAAGTTGAGACGGAGGATATGTATATTGAGATTGGTCAATCTCGCCTCGCTGAAAACAAGATGCAAAAAGAGTCGTTTCAATCACGCAGAGTCTTGGCATGCACAAGGTTTTATGAAGAACTTACCCCCAATCGTCCGCTTCTCCGGTGAGAATGGAAACCAATACTTCAGATTTATCCGGGAACGACTGGAAATTCCAACTCAGAGGCTTCTGATTGGAATGGTACGTTGCCAAAGGTACATCCGGTAATTGACTCCTTCCATATTGCGATTCGTACAAAGGTGAATCCGAGGGCGAATTTGTTTCCGAATCCGGAAAGTACGGTGCAGCGGAGTAATCCCAACATGAAAATGTTCCATCTAACAAAATGGTGATGACGTATTTACCGCCGGGTAAGAAAGCGAAATGATACACGTTTGATTCAGCATGATCTCCGCTCATCACCAGCGTTCTTCGTTTCATCACTTTGGGGGATGATGAGAAAAGGTTTTGCATGGTTTTGTGATGCCTGATACACGCTCTTTTAAGTTCGAGTCGAGAGAGTTTGTGAAGGGAAAGGTGAAAGGGTGGCAAGGGTAAGGGATGGTTTTCGGACAGTGATTTGGCTATAATCAGCCAGAACTGGGTAGTTTGAGCCAATGCATAGAAATTCTTGCACGTCTATATTCAATTCCATCAGTTGAGATGAACCAAGATAACGTTAAAAAAGAATGACATGCCTGCTCCAGTGCAACAGCCTCATCAACGCCCAACCCAAACTCATAGATTAGAAAATGAACATCTTCTGGGAGATCTAAGAGACGCATAGCTTTGTTTTTTGCAATAAGTAGTAGCAAGAAGGAAAACAAAACAAGTGCGGGGGTGGAGGGTTTTTGAGCTGGGTGGATCTAGATCAAGAAAAGATGGAGTTTTGCGCTGCAGAGTTTATATATGATAAAGATGAAAGGAACGTCGAAGCGTACTTTATGATGTGTGGTGGTAGATGCACGGTGATAGAAACCGAATTTCGCCGTCCTGAAACCGACGTTTTATCACCGCCGTTGTGGCGAATGAGCGCGAAGGCTACCTGCCAATAAAAACTGTTTCCTTGGTTGATATTCCCTGAACAGGGTATTCGCAATCTGGGCCGGGGGTCGGAAAAAGGTGGGTGCCAAGAGAGCTGGAATCGACCTTCGAAGACGTCGGAAAGAATATATATATGACGACACCTTATTTACCCCACCTTTTCCCATTTGCACGCTTTAGGAAGTGCGGCTTTCTGTATCAAACTCACGAACGGCAAGGTGCACATGAAAACAAGCTTTCAATTTCGATTATAATGTTACCCAACAAATCGTTATGGAAGAATGGCACAGGGTGATAAATATCACAAAAAGAAGAATGGTACAACCCCAACTAAAAGGCAGTCAGGGTAAATACAGAACGTGGTCGAGACCTCTCGCGACGTGAAAGCGAGATTGCGTGGACCAGATGCGAGACGTTTGGATGGGAAAGTTCTGCATACTGTACAGGGTTGATGATACAAGGCTTGATAACAAAACGTTACGTACAACTATAAGAGGCCCGTTTATACACCGAACCAGGAAAGTGAAGGGAATGTGGGCGGTCGGCCGACGGTGATGAGCAATAGGCCGAACGATTTTGATCGGTCGGTGAGTCGGAGGTGACGACGACGTCAACGACAGCGACGGTAAAAAGGAGTGTAGCAATAGTTTCATGAGAGTAAGGTAACCGATAAGGAACGAGGACGGGGGAAAAAATGTCGCTCGACATAAGCCTCGACCGGGAGGTTTGTTTTCAACACGGGATTAGCTTGTGCTTAGATGAAACCATCGAAGTGACCCTTGAGGAGTCTTTCACCCATAGGACTGATGCCTCTCTTAATGGGTTCTTTAGGACCTTTGGACCTTCGAGTAGGTCTTGGTTCGATGATGATAGGAACGGTGGCAGCGGGTGCCAGTGCGCGGGGTGGCTCCTTGGGAGGACTACCATTACCTAAATTAGGCTACAAAAGAATAACGCGATGGGCACACAATTTGCAATTCAAAGTTTCCTCGGATCACTCACCCGTTGAAGAACCCCGGATAGACTGAAGCGTCTCAAGACACCCGCAGCGCGATCATTGGTTGCTCCGCTTCCAGGAGATTGAACGGTGCCAGGACCCCAATTGGTCGCTGTGGTGCTCGCTCTTCTATGGAATGTGGCGACTGCAGAACGAGGAGGAGAAGATTCTTCATTCTCATCTAAGGCAGACGATGACAATGGCTTTGAAGACAACGAGAACCCATTCTTGGATGGGGAAGTGGACGTAGCACCACTCAAAAAGTATGACAGTGGACTAGCAGGTCCCAATGGAGACGTAGGGGAGTCAGGACCTGCACCAGTGAATCTCGCAGAGAAACCAGTGATTGAATTGGGAGTCTGGAGAGAACCCAAGACTGGAGATGTTGGTGAGGTAGAAAGAGCAGGAATAGAGGCTAAAGAACCGGAACGAGCACGAGCGTGATGAGCAGTAATGGGAATTGGACGAGAAGCAGGCGAGTTAGGAGGAGACGACATGATTTCTAATTGATGTTAATAGAGAGTGAGAGAGAGTATTGAGGGGGGAAAGAATTATCAATTTGGGCTGTTCCTTGACGGATTTATACGCGCAAATGTCTAATTCTGAGATTAGACATCTCATTGCATTCAATTTGCCACACCAACAAACAATGTGATAGCACACGTCAGATGACCCCACTTTGGGCACGCTGACCCCTTCAGAGATCCTGCCTTTTCAGCCCTCGCAAAAGAAGCTATCCTACAAACAGGAGAGTTCCACCCAATCAAAGCCCGCGGCTCCATCCCACAT
Source organism: Tulasnella sp. 419 (assembly GCA_019633455.1). Classification (NCBI taxonomy): domain Eukaryota; kingdom Fungi; phylum Basidiomycota; class Agaricomycetes; order Cantharellales; family Tulasnellaceae; genus Tulasnella; species Tulasnella sp. 419. Next base: position 6,913 of record WSUA01000256.1, on the reverse strand, counting down.
CAGGAAAATAGGGAGCACCGCCTCTCATGCCCTAACAACCCTTGCAGGTGGATCCTTGGCACTCTGCGACGACGCATTGGAGCAAATTTATAATAGAATCGAAGAGATAAGACAAAGGAAATATAACTCTATAGTGAAAACTATACAAAAAGGTGGTGGAGAGCAGACATGGGAGCCGCGAACGTGCCTTATGTGTGATGGTGTCTTTGTCACCCAGAACCAAGCGATCGCAGCAGCTGTGCGGTGGCTATCACCGAAACTGGACAACGAAGTGCGCGGCATGTACGTATAAGCTCAGAAGCAAAATATCACATAAAATGACGAGGGAAACAACCAAGGTGATCGAGACCATGCCAGATTGAATACCGGAAAACATGAACGATAAGGAACGAGCCGAGAAGTTTGATAACCGTGTTGTGTGTATAATAATGGTACAGTAATGCGACCTCGTGCTTGTGAATAAGAAACGAAGATTGTCTTGTCAGCGAGAATGCACGTCAAATGAAACAGACAGGCTGTACACGTGCTAATACCTGGTGAGAAGGTCTCATCAGAGTGGACTAGTGTCGATTCCCTCTTGCGTTAGCAGAATTGGGTTGACCAGGTTTTCGGGGGCCAATGTGAGTTCACCGGCCGGGGACTCGGATGAAGATGACAGATCTGGCACGGCTACTCCACCTGGCAGTCGAATGTTCCTCCCGATATCGAGCATGGCCAGAGCATTAAAGATCTGTTTCCCTGCATAGGTGTCATTGGCTGCATCTGGAGATTTGAAGATAAGCCATCCTCGTCAATACGAAGATAGCTCCAAGGTTTCAGGGGCCCAGCACTCACAGTCCTTCTGAGCTTGTGATAATGGATAGTGCTCCCAATTACTCATTTGCGCTTTCCTATTCTTGCGATAGCTATGGCTCAGATACTTATCCACCAGTCTCACTAATCCCATGGCATCTTTACAAGTCTCTATGCTCTTGGGATCCACAATGCGACGAAGGGAATCCAGATCGATGGTACTAGCCATCATAACTCTATAATCCTGGAATAATTTCTGTGCATCTCCTAATGCGTCTAATGAGCGGACTAGAACAAAGGCAAAGGGTCGTATGCTTCATACCGCTGATACCAACTCCAACCTTAACAATGCTCGGGTTAGATAGAAGGCCTTCAAGCTTCGAAGGGATTGCTAAAAAGAGATGTGTATTCAGCGCTTCGAGATTGAAGGCCTTTGGGTGGCTTGGCACTCACTGTGCATGGCAGATACGTGCAATAGGAGTATCGTTTTATCGTCACATAGCTGGATGAGTGCAACTTTGCGTTGTGGTACATTTTTCTGGAAAACAGGGCGCCACTCCATATCGAATCCGAGAACGGTGCTAATCGAGTGCGGACGAGAGTAAGTAAACATCACCCCAAAAATACAAATTGATGCGAATATACCTTCCGGCTAATCTGTCAACGAGTTTTTCGGATTCTTCTATGGTCGTGGCGTAGAAGAGCTGGACATCCGAGTTCGCTTCTTTCTGCCAACCGAACACCGGTAATTGAACGTCTTGCTTGCCATTCTCCTTCATCTTGCCCTTCTTTTCTTTGAGCGCAGCCCAAGGTATGACATGCTGGTCTTGTGGAACGACGGCGGTGGAGGAGCTCGCAACTGGTTGGCCACCCTGATTTGACGTGGACGCGCCGCCCATATGCTTTTTGAGTTCCGCCAGCTTTTGACTGACCGAGGGTGTGAATGCTGTCGCTTTTGAGGTGTTCGCTGCATTATGATAGCTGGGTTGGCGATGCTTCCTTCCTTTTGATTTCCGTGAAGATGCCTGTCTACCAGGTCCAGAAGTCGTCTCGGACGTACCACCACTTAAGTTAGGCATATTATTATTCTGCATATTTGCTGAAACTTGACGTAAAGAGACGACCGTTATTTGAGCACGTCTGGTCTCTGATGAAAATTGGGATCGTGGAAGTGACCGTTGGATGGACCGAGAACGAACGGACGGTTTGACGTTAACCAGTTGTGTCGGCGGTGCTTGTTTGACTATACCCTTCAAAGTTCTTGGAAGGTTCTTTGGAAGGCAAGCCTTCATACAGATCTATAGCGAGAATGAGTATTGTTGCGAGAGAAAACAAGCCAAAAGTTTTGTTTCAGGACATATCGTGGGAATATCTACTGTGGGTAGTTTTCCCATATTTGGTTTCATATCATGGCCAATGACGCCTA
>WSUA01000255.1:16526-26651 GCA_019633455.1 Tulasnella sp. 419 | reverse complement strand
AGCCGTCTTGGGTCCGTAAGATCCGTAGTATCATGTGTAGTTGAGATTGATGCGTGTGGGTTATTGTCTTCGAGAGCTGCAGTTGAGCCATTCGATTCTCCCGCGACAACAGATTGGCCTGGCTGAATGATGCTCGTCGAGGAATAAATTAGGTTGCCGGCCTTTTTCCGTCTTGCGACAAGTCGAGCCTTTTCTTTCCACCTTTTACCTGCCTTCTGGAATTTTCTGCTCAGTTGAGTTGCGCCATTTATTTGGCCGGGTTCGGGATCGCCGTCGGTTGGAGCGTCGATCGACGTGGCCGCACCATCGTCGGGATTTCTATTCCGTCGCCTGCGCACCGTAGATCCTGGAGGCGGCTCATCCTCGTAGTCATCCTCAGAGTCTGTAACAAGCCGACCTGTAGATATTTTTTGTGAATACAGTGATGGCGAGGCAGAGAGCATAGCATTACCTTCTGCGAGACGGCGCTTTTTCTCCTCCAATAACTCCTCTATGTCCTTACGGGTCTTCGAGACACGGATGCGCCATATGACGCATCCAACAATAGTCACTGTGATGAGGACCGCAAGTGTGACACTGAGGCCGATGATTGTTGGTTTGGAATAAAAGGGAGATCGATCCTGTGTCTGCCAACCTTCTGGGAGGTTGGACAGCTGGAAGTTTGAGACATACACTGTGTTGGTGGAGGGATCGGAATGTGTTGCAGTGGGGGATATGGTGGAAGAGGTGTCGACGGTGTAGGAACTAGTGTCGTCGCGCTGAGAACAAATGGGAGATCAGTCAACAATCGAACATGTTGGAAACAATAAAGAAAACGCACAGGACAGTTGGTATGACCATGAAGTTGCCAGCATTCGTGCGTGTAGGAGCCGTTGTCGTCTGGTGAATATTTGTTTGCGAGTGAATAAGCATTCTCTGACGTGGATGGAGATGCACGTTTCCGTCGTCTGCGTTTTGGCTGCGATCGCTGCGGTGGCCGAGGATTGGATGACGACGATGACGAAGCGCTTTGTCGATCATCGTCTGCAGTCGAGCGAGGAGGATACAAGAAGCCGAGGATGGGAGATGCGACTGCTGGCCCCGGTGCGATGGACGCGATAAATGAGAGAACCGCAAGAGATGGTGGGCAGTGGCGCATGCCGCACCCAAGGAAATGTAAGGTGTTTTTACTATTTTTACTGGCTCTTGGGTTCCGGGGCTGATGGAATTCTAATCTGCTAAGGTGTGTCGTATTACTCTCCCTAGACGCCAAGCACGGGAGATGCCAAGAGTCGAAAGAGGTTGGAAAAAGGCTGGGCTGGATGGGGGGAGGGAAGCGAGAACAAATCGTGTCCCCGTTTCCTCCCAGCGGCTGACTTAGAAATTCCGGTGTTTCTATTTTCAGCTCAGTTGAGCACACGCAAGGCACCAATTATATCACCAGCCCCTGTCTGATATCTCTTACATAAAAACAGTCCTAGAATAGATTTCGTACAATTGGTATCGCAAAAATTAGCAAATCTATCATGCATCCATCTCCACATCCTCCTTTTCAACTGTTTTGCTACCTTCCTCCCCATCAGTTTCATCCACTCCATTCACCGTTGATCGTACACCGTTCACCTGAGGCTCGCCAGGGTCTTCACTCATGCTCTCCTCAGTGTGCACAGACTTGGTGGCATCCTCAGCTGACGCAGCTGACTCTGCAGCAGCTTCCAGGGATTTGATCTCCTCTGCACGTTTTTGGTACCATGCTTTCCACTTCTCGGCTCGGTCGGCCTCCCGTTCGCTCATTTTAGAGAGGAGTGACTGTTCTTCGGCATCCGTGCGCTTTCTAAAGAACCAGTCCTCTCCACTACTCTCAAAGAACATCCGATACGTCCTGACGCAGACCTTGATTGCTATTCCAGACTTGGACTTGAACCTAAATTGAGAAAGAGTAGGTCCACTGGATTTAGCTTTCGGGGTCGGGGCGGCCGGGGCGGGGACGCCGGCAGTAGTTTGCGGGGAGTTGGTAGAAGCATCAACGGTAGGAGCGGCTTCCTCTGAGGGTGTCTCAGAGTTGATGCGGAGCAGCGATCGGGACAACAAGGGAGGGCTGACATGGCCAGGGAGACCTTCTGTTTCGTGTCTCTGAAAATGCAGGGCAAAATATGAGAAATGTCTCATAATTAACACTGATACCCACTCACAAGAACGTAAGAAGCCATGTACTGTTTCCATCTATCAGTAATCGTCTCTGCTTCGTCTGTGCTAGCATCCTCCTTGGCCAGAAGTTGGATCTGAATGGTCTTCTCATCATAAATCTACGAAAGTGCTGTCAAAATAAGTACCAGGGATGCAGAGAATCGTACTGACCCATGTAATTCTATAAACATTCTCTTCTGCACCGATGATTTGCTCCGTGGTTCGTCTAGCATTGATTTGCTCTTGGATTGAATATGGAGTAGGGCTCGTCCTCTCCTTTCTCAGCATGTTCAAAAGCTCCTTATTCTTCACGTCCGCCAGTACAGATTGAACCTACATAACCCAGATAAGCATATATTGCCAATACCAAAAGCAATTAAACACACCTGCTTGATAATGCTTCCAACGACCTTGTCGATGGTGAACAAGGGATACGCCTTGATGCCGTACATGAACCTCAGATGGTCCTCAAATGTACCTTGATCCATCTCTCCGTCAAACAGCTGCTCGCAACAATCAAGAGTATGCTCATAGAAGTAGGTAGCTGGATTGCTGCCTGTTGGGATCAAGCGACTGGCTCCGGGTCCGGTAGCATCGGCTAACCCGAGAGAAACAGCCAATGGGTTGGCCAAGTATGCATGAGGGATGACTACTGGGACAGTTCTTCCTGGGGAAGGCCTTTCCAACGTCCCTGGGGCCGTTTGAGGTGCGGCAAGAGCCACCGATTGCTGTTTCGCAGCATGCAAGCGTGAATACAGGAGCTGAGGGTGCGGAAATAATCAGCCAAAAGTCACATCACTGAAACATCCCAGCTCACCTGCAAGTTTCGCATCAAAACATAGAAAGCATTGTTGGCAAAGAATACACCCTTTCGACCTTGCTGACGGGTCGAGCTACCAGCAACTGCAGCAACCACGTCATCTTCTTGAGGACCATGTTTGATCCAGATGTGATCGGAGGTTGTATCAATGGGGATGGAACTGCTTACTTCCACCTTGTCCGCAGACTTTTCTTCGGTAGAGGTTGCAGGGAGAGGAGCAGAAGCGGGGGCGGGACTTCCCCTTCTGGAGGATACGGCGCTCTTTCGGCCACTGGTGGTGGAGGTATTGGCACCACCGGATGCAGTCGCTGGCTTCTTTCCTTTCAAAAGTTTCTTCCTGAGATCGCCGCCTCTAGTAAGTCGCTTCTTACCACTAGCTCCGCTCGCACTAGAGTCGTCGTCATCGATTTGCATGCCATCCGTTCCATCCTCCTCTGTGCCAGTGCCAGTGCCACCAGCGCTAGACATCTCGACGTCACTATCGACACCACCAGCAGCTCCATCTTCTGCATTGCCTGTTGCAATTAAGGATCCACCAATTCCACCAAAGCCTCTGCAGAAGTCATCCTCGTCCAAACCGAAGAAGAGTGGAACAAATGTCCTAAGGAAGGTCTCGACTGCCTTGGCATCAGCGGCCATAGAGCTATTAGGAGCCGCTCTGTCCAAGAGCCCAAAGACCAATTTCAACGAGTCTTTCAACACTTCGGCATCCTCGATCTGGTATTGATAATGCCATCTCGGAATTGTTCTGGCATAAGCAGGATCAATGGATTTAGCTCGCTCGACTTCAACTTCTCTTCGCTTGGTTTCGATATCCAAAACGAGCTGCTTCGGGTTGACCGACTTTTTATCGTTGACCTTGAAGTTGATACCCTGATGATCCAATGACTTGTAGAAATTCCTGGCATCGACTTCTCTCCAGACTTTGTTCCATTCCCTTTGCGCTCTCTTCCATTCCTCCTCCTTTTGCTTCAAGCGAGCGAGAACGACGGGTACAGCAATGGCAGGGCTTTCATGAAGAGCTGTAATAACCTCCAAACCATGGTCACGTCCATAGATCTTCTTGACGATCCTCTGGTAAATGCTCTTTCCTTGTCCTCCCAATCCAGGCTTCAACTTGAATGAAGCTCTCTCGTCTGGGTCCATGTGATTGATGCGGGTATGAATGGGCTCCAAGACATTGATGGTACGAATGAGTGCTTCAATATGGAAATCGTACTCGTGACGCTCCTCTTCAGACTTGTGAAGGGCGTCTTCGAAAGCGTTCTTCTTGTGGGTGCTGAACCCGGCGTCCTCGGATGCCCATGTAGGATGAGAAACCCATTCATCGTTGAGCACCTCCCAGCACATACTATCACGGCCTGAACAAGCCAAGGAAATTTCCTATACCGACAATCAGTACAAAGCCAAAAGCTACAAAGTGAAAAACTTACATGTTTGGGTAGCTTCCGATAGCTTGGTCCATATTTCTTGCACGTATTGAGGTCAACTTTGGGCCTATCCATGGTAGGCACGAGCCCCACAGTTCCTCTGACACCCGAAGTGCCTGGCAATCCATTGCCGCTCATTTCCGCATCCACGATGACTCTTTCATCCCACATCAACACCTCTTTGAACAAATTCATCAGTTCACTACTGTCACCACCCAAAAATCCACCCGCTCGATGGATCAAAGTGCGAGCATCGATGATCTCTTCAGTGAAGAGATGCAACAACTTCAAGAACTCGTGATAAGTTGTTCGATCATCAATGTACTTCTTCACTCTTTCAAAGAATGCACTTTCAGTGGTCTGTCCAACACCCAGACCATGCATCCCTGAAGAGTGATGGGGCGGTGGTGATCCAGAGCCATTGTAAGGGGGTGGGCTAGGAGCATCTGGTTTGCTGTGATGATGCTTGGACTTCTTTTGCTTAGGCCCTGATGTGACGGCATTCATTCCAGCAGAGGTAGAGCTGACAGTTTGGGTCATTGGTTGACTTTTGACGGTATTTGAAACTGGTGGTGGGGGTTGAGGTTCTTTATCGAGAGCTCGCTTCTTTCTCTTGGCTTGTTGGTTCGCTGGAGGAGGTCCTTTGTCCCTGATATCTTGAGCACCTAGAGCTGTGAGAAGTGTCATCAATGGGACCTTAGGGACTTGGTGTACGTACCTCCAGCTGCAGTCATTTGTCCTATCATGCCAAACAAACCACCAGATCCACCTTCGACGCTGCCATTGGGATCTGGGAGGAACTGTTTGAACTCGTCCAACAGATCCGTGGCATGGTTGAACAAGATAGTCACTTGGTCATAAACCTAAGAGCAAGATGTGTAAGATTAATGTACACACATTCAATGAAAGACGTACATCACGGATGGGTCTCTGTTCCTTTTGATATGTTTGGAGAATCTCTAGGAATTGCTTGTAGGTATCGGGATCGTTGGCGAATCTATTTTTGATTTTGTTCACATAGTTGATGGCATGGTTGAACTCCACGGGCCTCTTGGAATCACTAGCCGAACCAGCACCATTTTGCTGGCCCTGAGGTGAGGTTGATGTTGGCCGAGGTTGTAGCCCACCCAAGAGGGTCGCTATGCCGGGCGTTGTCGGATGTGGGGAATGAATGGGGACATTGTGTGCAGATGTAACTGGTGGGTTTGGATTTGGGAGGCCCACCAATGTACCTGGAAGAGGGGTCCCTGGTCCGGAGGCAATTGCCCCTTCTCCGAATGGTGGAGGAACGGCGCTTTGAGGAGCATTCGAAAAAACTGCCGCTGCTCCTGGAGTCAACGCTGACGGAGTGCCCAATATCACAGGTGGACCAGCTCGGTCTGGAAAGTACTGTCGAGGTCCTAGGTCTAGTGGAGTAGTAGCGCTGCCCACCCTAGTAATATTTCGGACTGTTCTTCCATCGGCCGTTTGGGTGGTTGTACCAGATGGTGTCGTAACGGTGATGAGACCAGTACTATTATCACCACCCTCGATGGTGCATTCAATTCTATAGCCTTGCGGCAAGAACGTGTTGAAACCTTGAATGAGTGTGGGATGGCCAGTAAATAACGTAGAAACGCGTTCGATGACACCGGGTGTGTCAATACTGTATCGGACATGCCAAAAAGTTAATGCATTTCCTTAATTGCAAAATAAACCAGATAAAAACGTACGCTTGGCTCTTAAAATCTTTCATGATATCCAAAAAATGATTATACACGTCAGGTTGATCCTGGAACTTGACTTTGACCATCTCCAGATAAGAGAGGGCGTCTTTGACGTTGAGCGGGCGATAGAGTGCAGCGTTTCCACCAGAGGGTGATGACGCGCCTGAGCGATCTACAGCCATGGGGGCAGGAGGTGCAGCAGAACCTTCCCGAAGGACTGATTGTTCTGGGACTGGAGTAGAGATGACTGGTATAGCAGGAGGTACCGCACTAACGGGCCATTGATTGGGAGGGGGTAAAGGTGCTGGAGACGGTGGTGGAGGATTGTTTGTAGCTGAACCTAAGTCAGAATTGGGAGCTGATGCTTCAGAACGTATTGCTGTAGATGGAGTAGGAGCAGGCAATGGTGCTGGTGGTACAGCTGTTTGGGGCTGTTGAGGTGGTCTCCAGTCAGCCATGCCCTCCGGTTTTGCTATAGCAGAAATGGGAGGCAACGTGGTTGACGAGGCAGGCGTCGAGGGAGGCCTTGAAGGTTGCATTTCCTCCATCGACCGTAATCGGCTTGTTATGAACGTTGTAAGCTTTTCACTATCGATGGAAGTTGTTCCGGTGAATGCGTGGCCGGTGATGAGTGTTGAGTTCAGTCAGGGGTCTCAGTAAAATTAGCTCAAGATACGCACCAGAACACTAAGAAACGTATTGACACTATGCTTATAGTGCTAGTACTCTTTCAAGGAATCTCTGGTGGTTTACAAACCAATTAGCCATGAGAACACTGACGGTGGAGGAGGTTAAAGCCAAATGGACCGAACTCACTCTTGGCAGCAATCCTTCTAATCAATCCAAGGATCAAAAAGAAAGCTAATAGCAAGTAGCGACAGTAGCTTTATGATCTTTTGGCTGTCTTGTTGTTTCCTTGAAAAGTGTCTGAGCAGGAAAAGCTTTCAAGTTGTCAGTCCAAATCTCACCTGCCACTTCTCGCCGTTAACTCCGAAGATCTAACTTTGCGCCCAAAGTCTCAACCTCTCAACTTCGCACTCAACCATCTACTATGGCCACCCAGAATTCAGCCGTCATTAAATCAGAGTCAGTCGACTGTTTCTATGATTATGTACTGGATACTCATTGTTTTTCTTGCTTTTCATCGTGGCCAACCACTGGATAGTGTAGAGATTTCCAACCGCGGAGCAGACACATTTGTACGGCTCTTCTATAACGCTCATGATTCCTCTCCGCAACAGCGCAGAGAGGTAAGTACTGGAAGAATGAGTCAATTACCCATATACTACCCTAACCCGACGCTCTTTCCATAGACCGTTCCAAAATTCTACCGGCCAAATTCGACCATCAATTGGAACGGCACCACATTAACCGGCGCAGACGCGCTCGCTGGATTTCTTGCTCGAATGCCTCTTTCGAAACATGATGTGCAGTCCTATGATTGCCACGCTATCCCAGGTCCGTATGTCCCTTGGTACACCCGACTTGGAAACCATTGCAGATTCACACCCCTTACATTGTTTGCCTATATCCAGGATCTGGATCAGCTACGAGGCCACCATCTCTTCTCATTACAGTCTCTGGACTAGTAACGCATGGACCTCAGTCTACTGCAAACACTTTGCCCACGAGTGTCAAGGTCTTCGACGCCGCTCCCCGCGTATTTTCACAAACTTTTGTCCTCGTTCCTGATGAATCGGCTTCAACCGGTCAAGGAGCCGAGCCCAAGTACTACGTAGGCGCGGATTCTCTGAGATTTGTGGGTTGAAAAATGACTGTATAACACATGCGTATCCAAACTTGTAAACTCATTCGTAATCAACAAACCATTATACTTTGGCCTTACTTGCGCCACCTACGACCAGATTGCTGGATTAAAACATCCCGCAAAGAAAATACAAAACTTGAAGCGCCAAGAAGCAAAAGGTTTGCGAAGGACACGGCCCTCCCACGCGTCTGAAATCACTCTCCTATCTGTTGAGACGACCCAGGTGAACTCTTCAAGCTGCGGAATCACTTCCCTCGCTTCAAGGAGCGCAAGCGCCCGAAAGAGCTCATTACGCCATATCGAACCAGAGCCCTTGCGAGCTCGGCCGAAAGATGGCTAACCCAAATGTCGACAGAGAGAGGATTCGAACCAGCGCACGGTTGGGTTGCCCGCTGATAGGGATCCTTCGCATTCCCGAGTGAGGACCGTTACAGCCCGTTCGGTTATGGAACGTTTTCTTATCTAGGACAATTTACGAATATGTTGGCTTTCCAAACAAAGAACCCGTCAGCTGTAGGTAAAATCCCATTTTGCCGTGTGATACCCATAAGCGACGATGCAATTTCTTGGATCGTGTTCTAGTGGGAGATTGGTATTGATAACTAGTTCTATGATAATCTAAGAAAACAGTCAGGTTTAATAATACAAGATACTGCCTGAGTAAACCCATGAAGTCATCAATCATGAAAGCATTAAATTCATACATCGCCAAGGGATGTGAACGAAAAGAAGGCAAAGACAGAGCGATCTACAATCCTAACCAAGACCACCGCTTCTCGTGAGTTATGTGCCTCTTAGAGACGCCTGGGGTCAACCCGGTCTTCTTTTTGGGTCGACAAGCCTTTGCGCGTTTCTTTGCGATCACTGCTTGATCCGTTTGGGTTGGACCACGACTTGTACCAGTGGCAGCTGGCGTAGCAGTTAGTGCTGGCATAGTAGATTCGTTGGTTGGGAGATCTTCGGGATCAGCGGCACCTTCGGTGACGAAGGTCGCGACATCAGGTCCAGCGATCGTGTACCCGGGTAAAGGGGACCAAATATCTGAAGAAGTATGGTCAATAACTTATGTATCACAATAATGCTTACACTTACTTGGGTTGATACTGGCATCCGCGTTCTTATAAATCTCGGTCATGGCGAAAAGATCTTGCTGTCGAGCAAAGGCTTTGCCATTCCCTCTCACCAGTAACTGAGTGCAAGACGGATAAAACTGTGGAGCCTGTGGCATATGCATCGCGGTGATCTCGGTGCGAAGGACTGAAATAAGAATTATGATTGGTATTGCTATGATGTCGTTTTGACGTAGATTACTCACGGTAGGCACCAGGCACCAGATCATCTGGAATCTTGACAGTCCACCGAAGGTCATCTTAAAAAACAAATTAGCAAGTTCCCCTTGCCTCCTAGATGAGGCACAGCGGACTTACTGGCTCTCAACTCATCTGTGCCCCACCAATTGCCGAGTCCGTCAGGATTGATGAATCCTCTTTGGTGAATTTTCATCCATACTGCGCCGGTAGCTACACGACAATGCGCATCAGTTCCTGCTGTAGTAAACCAAATCATTCAAACCCCATACCATCATATCCATCACAGCTGTTGTCTCCACACCGAGCCATCGAGGTCACAATAGGACCTTTGTGCTCAAATGGCCACTAGGAAACATTTGGAGTCAATGACTGATGTCCATCAGCAAATGAACAAAGGACATACCCGACTCCATTTGAACGTCACTTCCTCCCCAGGTTCAATTGGTGCATGAATCCCGGCACTGGTGGGTACAAGATTCCCACAGATTATTTTGTTCGTAGTAGCGTCTTCAAGCGTCACTGGTCCATCATCCGGGATGGGTCGAATAACCCTTACAGGAACTGGGTCGAGCCATGGATCCGTGAAAGGCATAAACCCAGAATAGTCGGACCCGCCGACTTTGACACTTTCCACAAATCCGTGACCCGTGACAACGACCGTAAAGAGTAGAAGAGAGGACAATAGTGGTATAAGGGATTGCATTCTGGACTGGATGAATGAATGAATTGGGCTGAAGTCTCCCTAGGGTTGTCAAAGGCTAATAGTAGCTTTGTAGCCTTGGTAGAAGTCGAGTGGTTAAGAGCTAAGGTTTCTATGGGAGTGGCTGTGTCACCAAATGCGCAGTCTGGAAAGTATACGGAAATAGTAACTTGCCTCGAGGCAGCTCAACGAGGCCTTTGGGGGTTGGAGTGATTAGTGGTTACT
>WSUA01000254.1:14286-28669 GCA_019633455.1 Tulasnella sp. 419 | reverse complement strand
AATGGAAAGATATTCAAATCGGCTTATCGCTATAATTTTTACAGAGACAAAGTTAGGAACCGAAGCTCCATCCTTTTTTTTTCAGTACAATTCAATCAATAATCATCATAATCGAACAGCGGAACAAAACGATGCACTCCAATAATGCAACCGATATGCCGCTGGCAAACAGACGATCGGCCATCTAATCGTTGGCGTGAGTGGGTGTAGCGGCTCCACTTGCAAATCTCGATCTTGCTCGTGATTGTGAGTTAGCACTTGAATTGCTCTGGCCTAGGCCACTTGCATGCTGAGTTGCAATTTGTATTCCACGGGCGATGGTAGAACGGACTCGACCATCTTCCAAGATCAGCAATCCCGCAATAGTGCAACCACCAGGAGCTAAAAGCGGATCAGATCAAGGCGGAACCATTTCAAGTGAAATAGCTTACTGGTCACGGAATCCTTGATTTGTGCGGGGTGAGCACCTGCAAGTGCCATTCGAGCCGTTCCTTGCAGAGCTAGTTATTGGCTCTCAGTGATCTTGAAATGAAGTGTCCATCTGTGCTAGCTCACTTTGTGCAGCGAGTTCCAGGGCTTCAGTTCGAGGTAAACCCATCATAACACCTCCATCAGTCATTGCTTCTAGTACAATACTGACGAATGCCGGGCCGGAACCAGATAACGCGGTACAGGCATCAAAATGCTTTTCATCCAAGAATCGACACCGGCCAATTGACGAGAAGATTTTCATGATAATCAATCTATCAAGTTCATCCTCCAGCGGAACGGTAGAGACGACAGTCATGCCCTCGCGGATCTTTTACCCAAATAACGGTTAGAAATCAATGCATGAGAGATCTCCAAGCATCATACCTTGCACGGCGTATTTGGCATAGCTCTTATAACACGGGTTGTAGGAAGCACCCAATCTTCAAGTTGTGCTATCGTCACTCCAGCAAGAATACTGATAAGCAGTTTATTATCCAGTGCATCCCTGACACCAAATGCTGTTAATATCGAATGAGCCACTTGGGGCTTGCAGCTATAGAACAATATTGTTAAGCGCAAGACAGACTAATAATGCTGCGCACTTGCCATAGTAGAACAACGTCGCTCTCCTTAATCGCCTTCAGGTTTTGTCCCACTACAATTTCCACTGACTTCCCTCGCGGCCCAAGTTCCCCGAACGTTTTCTCTAAACGCTTTGCACTTTCAGTTCGGTTGACGCAGGCAATAAACCTGTTAGGTAGCGTTTTCTCTGAAGCCTCGCTATCAGCAGAATTCTCAGGATTGTCAGCTCCCCGTGGGTTTGCTTCCACCGCATCCAGGCTTGCGATGACTCCAGATGTTATGGCAACACCCATAGTGCCGCAACCTACTTTGATTCAGCACAATATACTCTTCAGTATAGAATATGTACCAACCAAGAATGCAAAGCGTGTATCCCATAGCGACGAACCCGGTGAGCAAATGACGGTCAGAAAATAACCAGTCAGGAGGGAGAGCTTAACACTTTGAAGCCAAACAGTGACAAGCGACGCGTGGATCTCGGTGCCTAATGAAAGCAATTGCTCAACATTTGGACTTGAGAGACTACAGTTTGAAGGGCATAGGGCTTTATAAAAACCCCATTTCTTCATCTAGTATAGCCCTAAAAGCTGCTCTGTCATGATCAGGGAATGTTTCGAGTGATACGGAGTCTATCGTGGCAATCGTTTCAGGCAACGTGCTAAACGAATGGTTTAGTGAGGCATGCACAATTAGATTCTCTTCGTATCAGCACTTACGATACAGAGGCTGCCACCAGATATCTCTGTTCCCCAAGTGCAACCGCGAGCTCTAGTTGATGATTGTCCAACAAAGTATCATTCGGGACAACAATCAATAGCTTCTTTTTCCTCAGAGCATCCAGTATAGTTCCAGAACCTATTCATTTCTCAGTACTGTGGCAGCGGCGGTGACCAACGCAGCATCCTCACCTGCATGGCTGATAACGAGATCGGCATTTGAAATCTCTTCCTCAAGTGATGGCTTGAACCTCCAGACATGGATATGGACTCCACTTTTGATGCTTTCGATAGGAAGAGCAGCCGGGTCTACCCATTCGGGGAACAATGAACTGTTCCCGCATTGGACAACAACGTTCGTAAACCCGTGTTTAGAGAAGACTTCAATCATTTGCTCCCCTAACACGAGCTCAATCAAATTGTCAAATTTAGTGGAGCCTACCGTAATGAGAACGCGTCTCATATTTGGTTGTAAGCGTAGATCGTCGTGAACGATTGCCCGGGCCGGCAAGGAAGCTTTGGCAGGAACGTCGATAACTCCCACAGTTAGTTAAACGGCATCTCACTGCTTCCGGCAAAACCTCAGGAGACCACCAAACTGGTTGGTCCTATAACCTTTGACGGGCCATCTACGCCTCTGGAACGACCGCGATGAGCCATGCATTATTGCTACGTCTTTTTCTTTCACCATCGTTCTTTTCTGTGCATGTCGCTCTTCAGTATTTAAGACTCTACGCGGACCATATTGGAATATCTCATTACCTCACAGGGCGGCTCAACTCCTTCAGCCCAAGTGAGCTGCAAGACGTATGGGGGTTTATATGGTGAGCTAATAAGATCACCTAGCATCATAGAAACGAATATCTCACTTTGTTACAAGTCACTTGCTCGTCACGCGGCCATCACAGTCAAATGCACTCGAGACATTTGTGCTGGAGCGAGCAGAGCTTTCTACGCATATTGCCATGCTTGTAAGTGCATAAAATCAATAACGCTCCTCAATACGCTACTGACGAGACTATACTCAGACGCTCTTTAACATGCAAGCATCACTACAGGATCTTGCCACAACCCGCCGGAATACCCCATCGTTCATGATTTGTCAACGTGTTTTGAATCGATGCCAGGACATTGTCTTTGGTGACCCCCCTCCGACGACCTTATCGACTCCATACAGCTCTCCGGCCTTGATTGGCCGTCCATCGTCCCGTTTCTGGAAGAAGAAAGTGAAACCTCATTTAGGTCCTGCTTTGGCTGGCATGGCATCAGTTCTTGCGACGACGGGTATGCCGACGCTTACTAGCATGACGGGCAAGTGGGCAATAGATCAGGGTCGCGCTGAGCTCTCTTACGAGGTTCAGAGACCGGGTTTGGTAAATGTCGAGGTGGAAGTGACGTCGCCGATCTCAAAGAGCATTGCCCTGCCACAGAAGGAAGTAGAGGACAAGGACCCGCCTGAGAACACAGAGAGCGGAGATGACGAGCCATCACCACAAGCCCCAGAGCTGGTGGCACCTGTGCCCAAGAGTCCTTTCACGAAAGGCATGTCTCTGGATTTGCCATCCCATATCCCAGCTTCAACGAAAGTTGCGCCGGGTGCGGCACAAACATCTCCCATGCTTCCTTTACCTGGTTCAATCCGAAAATCCTCTCGTACAACCGATCCGTTTGGTCAGCTGGATCATTCTCATGCACAGACATTGCCATCTTCATCTTCCCCATCAATATCTTTGCGAACTCCTTTGCGCTCCATGTCCACACCCGAACCCATCCTTAATAAGTATGACATGCAATATCAATCTAGCCTCCTTAGGAGTCACTACTGTAAATCTGAGATGAACTTTCTCCAAGGTTTAGAAAGTATATCAAATCGCTTATTGGTGGTTCCAAAACCTGCACGGGTATGTCAGGGCATGTGCACATTCTTTCCACCGGCGGCTAACTGTTTTCGCTGAACGACAGGTTAGTGCTCTTCGAGCAGAGCTTACAGCACTCAATCATAGACTTCCTGCAGAGGTATGCATGCCAATGTGGTGCAATTCCTCGGATGTAGACCGCACTGCAGCACATCATCGCATTGTGCGGATTCCACCTGGAGAAAGCGTGGTCCTTAACTCGGCAGAACGGGCTCCATATCTTCTGTACATCGAGATTCTGGAAGAAGATCTCGATTTCGATGCCAGTAAACGCAACAACCGAGACCTGCTGACCAGGATTGTGTCTCGTGAAGAGAGGAAGCTTCACGTTAGATCTTCTACTGATGGCAGTGGTTTGGGGAGATCATCTCTGGGTCGGGCTCCCTCGTTGCGAAAAGCGATTCAGAAGGATTCTCTAGGTGCACCTAGTGGTTCTGTGGAGGAATTTGGTTACCAGGCGCCGGTCAACACTATGGTCGAACCAGATTCCGCGATGGAACTACCGAGCGAGGAAACATCCATATCTCCACCTCCTACAGAAGACCAATTATCAGCTCATCCGAATGAACCTGATGAAGAAATGGACCTTGTTGAGCAACTTTACGGAACCAATCTGAAAGGCGAGACTGCTGATCTGAGCGATTCCATAGTTCTACCACACCAGCCGAAAAACAAGATGTTAGAACTGAAGACATGGTCATCAGCAACAACACCTTCTTCAGCAATGTTTCCAAACGAGGCGGGAGAAACCTCTACTACGGCGCCTGGGACCCTTACCGGGATGAACATTACAATGGAAGACTATTCAGAGCGGATGCGTGCCGCAGCGTCAATGTTAGCTCAGCTCAATGCCAGTCTCGTTAGAGACACTGGTCCATCTGTCAATCCTTCAGGTCCGCAAGAGGACACAACTGCAGCGCGTGGTACGGGCCCTCTGCGTTGGCTACCGGGAAAAGGCTGGATTCTCGGTTCCTCGGCTTCCGCAACCCATGCGCCTAGATCTTCTACGGATACACCGGCTCAACAACCCGCTCCTAGTTCATCGAGATCTAAATTACAACCCAGTGAAGTGGCCGCTATCACGGAGCGAATCATGCAAGAAATGTTGGCATTGGAAGAGGAAAGAATGGCGAGGATGCGGGAACAGGTAGAAAATGAGGCTGGCGGCGACGTTATGATTAGGGAGACAGCAGGTGGGAAGACGGCCGAAGATGAAGGCATTGTCCGTAGGGAGCTCAACAAAGCCGATCCGAGCGGTAAGCACTCCATAATTCTCGTGGTTCAACACCATATTTAGCTATGGATCGGAAAAGCTGCCGTATTTAGAGAATCTTGGGCGGCCAAGAAAGCTAGGATACGGAGTGGGTCGCCTTACGGACACCTAGCTAACTGGGACGTAAGGAACCTTTTTCTTATCAAACACTAGCATACAAGGCAAAACTAACCATATCTCGCATAGTGCGTCTCCGTCATCGTGAAGACAGGGGGTGATCTTCGTCAAGAACAGCTTGCCGTTCAGCTGATTCAATTGTTCGAGAAAATCTGGAAGGAAGAACAGGTGGGATGCTGGGTACGATAGTGAGTCTATAGATGCTTTCGTCGGCGGTTCACGTGATTGACCGCCTGTGGCGGCGGCGTCCAAGCTTTAGGATCTTGGTCACGGGGAACAACTCCGGATTAGTCGAGACAATCACTGATAGCGTATCGATACATTCCATAAAGAAGACCGAGTATGCCAAACGCCTGGCGCAGGGTGACTTTACCCCAGTGACGTTATTCGATCACTTTGTTTCTGTAAGTATACAAGCCCGCGCACATAGCCGTTAATATGATTAAATTAAGTTTGTCTCATTATGACGACAGACTTACGGAGATCCGTCATCTGCCAAATTTGTGCGAGCGCAGCGCAACTTTGCGAAGTCCCTGGCGGCATACTCCATCATTACATACCTTCTTCAGATTAAGGACCGACACAACGGCAACATCCTTTTGGATCGAGATGGTCATCTCGTCCATATTGACTTTGGATTTATGCTTAGCAATTCCCCAGGGAACATGGGATTCGAAGGTTGGTATTTTCAAAATTTCGATGTTACTGTTCTGACTCTGCAACTCGAATCAGCTGCACCATTCAAATTGCCTTTGGAATATGTGGAGGTTCTGGGTGGTCTTGAAAGCGAGCATTGGAAGGAATTCAAGAAGCTATTCTTACAAGGATTCGAGGCGGCTCGGAAGCACTGTGACAGTATAATCAGTACGTATCAAGTTAAAACCTGCAGGTTGAAAGTTAACCCTGACAATACTTCATTCACCAGCTTTGGTTGAATTAATGCAGAAAGGTAACAACACATGTTAGATATCAGACGTGAACTCTGATTTGTTATGGACACCAACAGATTCGACATTGCCTTGCTTTGCCGCGTTTGGCGAGCTAACCGCACAGCAGCTCCGGGATCGGTTCCAGCCAAACCTCAAAAACTCATCTGTCGCAGACTTCGTGGACAAACTGATAGTGACATCTTTGGGTTCGGCCTGGACACGGCTGTACGATTCAGTGAGTGGCATCGTGTAACTAGCTGGTCCACTGTTACTCAAAAGTTCCAACTAGTATCAATACTACTCGCAATCCATTCTGTAACGATCGATACTCACAACCTTCGATTTATTCGCCGGGAACTTAAACATTGGTCACATTAAATTATAATGCATGGATTCAACCAGGACAGGGATCAGAGGAACTAGGGAAATTTCGCATTGCTCTAGCGAATACACCGGATATTGAACGAGGGACCCTATTGGAGTGGAGGCCGACGTTTTACACGTACATAGGGAGTCTAAACATGCAGTGAGATGATAATACGGGGAACTATGAGATAGCCTAATGACACATCGCCAATATGAACGCAATAAAATCGCTTTTGGTAGTCAAATTAAGCGGCCTCGAAATGCTTCAAGCACGAGTACCATTCATAGTCTAAGAGCGGTGGAGAGTCAACTCATTTGCGCAGACATCTCTCTCAGGAAGACGACGTACCAAAGTTTTGCTTTTGATCGCACCAACACTTGCCTTGAGCATGCACCTGACCTGTTGGGCAATGCATGAATGGCTCGTGCCTATAGCCGATATCGCTGTTCGGACGGCAATGTTAGCACTAATGTTTTGGCATTTCACAGGCATGCACTCACTTGAAGAAGTGGATCTTATCTTTAGGTGCGAACAGGGAAACGCCGATGCTGTGCACTGGAGCATCACCCCATCGTTCATAGTAGAAGCCACCAGCTTTGTCAAGATGCTCGAAATATTTCGTGTATGCTTCTCCTCTCCAGAAGTTCAGGTCACCGATTTCGAAGTTGGACCAGTAGTGGCAGCGGTTGTAGCTTTCACCCTTGTCGTCGGAAACGAAGCCCATAGCATTATCCTTGGGAAGATACTGCGGATTTGCTTTAATGAATTCTGGTAACGAAGGGTTTGCATTAGTAAGTGTCCGTCATCGTAAGTGAATAATACCTACCTTTGGTGGTCTTCCAGAGGGTTTCAATGGTTTCGCCGTATTCGGGAAGGGTGATGGTAAAGCCTGCACCGCAGTTGTTATTACGACGGTTGCGAGGGTTAAGAATGAAATGACCATACCGTAAACCTTGTTGTTATCTGACATGAAGAGGAAAGGATCGTAGTGGATGTCGCAGTAGAACTTTACGTTAGGCCTAATCAAACAATTATTCTCAGTGGAAAATTCCCCTGAAGTGGAAGGTAGAAATCCACGAACTCGATACGCCAGTAGTAATCGTAATCTCTGAGCAGTGGATGCCTAAAGAAGAACTAGACACGTGGCGATAAACATTAGACCGTCCTAGGAAGTATGTTGATGAACTCACCCCAGAGTTGAAGCGGCACATGTTGCGATATGATACTGAATGTGACAGATGCTTAGCACCTTATCCTATAGTAGAGCAACAAGATATAAGCATACCTGAACCACCATAGATGACCTAGAACGTGACGATTAATGAGCATGAGTGGCAAATAGGATAAGCGCTACCTTACCTGCTTCTGTATCATGTCCTCACGAGCGGCCTTCGCCTTGTCCTCATCGATCCAGTCTGGCTGGAACCAGTGCTCCTTGGGAATCAATCCATAAGTAGCTTTTGTGGAGATGACCTCTGATGTGTACCTGTGAACAAAGTCGGATCATGGGTGATTCACCACCTCACGTATGTGAACCGGAACTTACGTTCTGAATTCATCAGAGAAAACTTCCTCGTTCAAGAAGACATATGGATATCCAAATTCCTTGTTGAATCTGTCTTCGATCTGCTTGACACTCTCAATGACACCTTGGAGATCGCCGTTTCTTGCGAGGATGACGAAAGCGGCCTTAACCTTGCGACGAGTGCCGTTGGTTGCTTGGCCTTGGATTTCTGGGCTGACATATTCGTAGTGATTCTTGGTTGAGCGCCATTTTTCCTTCAAAGAGGATAAAGACGTGGCTTTATTGTAATCTTCATGGGCAACGCTTAGGATAAAGTGTAACCCAATCTAAATAGGAGTATAAGTAGAGGTATTATAGCCAAGCGACTCCACTTTTACTGACCAGTATGCCCAGCGCCAAGAGCAGAAATCTTAGCTGGGTGTTCATCTTGTGACAGTCGTGGTCTGAGGACTAGGGAATTGTGCTCTGCTGCGGTCGCGCTGGTCTTATTTGCAACCTAACAATCGGGTTCATCCACGGTAACGCCGAGAATTGTCTGTCTTGGCAGTGCCTGAAAATTCTCTTCGACACCCGAAAAGCTTCAATCACAATTACACAGGCACTCAATTCCTTAATCCTATATAAGTTAACATGCTAAATGAAGAATTTATCCGCCAGCACATGAGACAATCATGAGCTGCGTGTTCACTGTGTGTTCTTCCGTCGGCCCGTTCACCCAAGTACCCGCCAAGTGAACAGCAGCCTTCCACCGGACCGCCTCAACGATACTCTCTTCTTCGGTACGCAAAAGGATCCTCCACGATATGATAAGAATTCGTATTCTTATCGAATACGGTAGTAATCGGGGAGTGCGCCAAATATGTTGGCCGGTCACTAACAGCGAGAGCGTCTCCGAGACCGCGGGATGACGTGGAAGCAGAAATGGACACGATCGGTGGGGTGGTGGGATTTACGTGTGGGTAATAAGTATTGTGAACTCTGTTTATATTTCCTCCTAATTGGTTTTGATATCTCCTTCCACCAATGTCCATAGTGGGCGGCGGTCCCGGTATGATATTCGAAGGGCCAGATAATGAGGCCAGGTTATAATTATCCCATGCGCAGTTAGACGTGAGATTCGTCGAGCCTCCACAGCCAGAGCCTTCTGTCATAGACCATTCAGCCTTTTCTGGCCCATCGTGGAAGTCCATCGATGATCGGAAGCTACCGGTAGGACTGCGACAGCGCGCTTTATCCGAGGACCTTTCACGACTTCTCCGGTGGCGCAAACATCTCTGCACTTTGACCGCGACGAGAATCATGATTGTGAGAGCAATCATTATACCCAACACGATGAACGTTAGGAGAAGGGATCTATCAAGACCTTTCTGAGACTTGGCATTGGCTTCTTGTTTGGTCGTTGGACGAGAAGACGGAGTAGTGATGAATCTCGATGAGGAAAGGACTTTTGTGGATGATGCATACGACGTGATGGTGGAAGCAGTAGAGATGAGGGTGGTAGAAGACAGTGAATGAGGTAGTCCAAGAAGAAATATTGTCGTTGGTTGTGATGAGGCGAGGCCGGAAGCAGTAGCTGATGAAGCAGAGGATGTGGTTATGATTGCTGTGGTAGAGGTCGGCGAAGAAGTGAGAGTTTGTATTTGGGCCACAGCCACGTCTCCACCCGCATTTGAGCTGGATGACAGCTGAGTAGAGGTAGAGAATTGCTGGAGTTGTATAAAGTTTACCGAAGCTGAAGTCGGGGCAACGCCATATGCAGAGGGCGCCTCTGAGATGGATTGCAATGGGACAGAGGAAGTAAGAGCACCAGAAGTGTTCCCTGAAATGTCCCTTTTAGCCTCATTTGGGCTAAGTGCATGCGTCGAAGTAGGTCTTGCATCGACTTTAGCCAATAAGAGGCAAAGGATGGAGACGACTTGCATCACTTTCATAGTTGCAATGCGGAAGAAAAGCAGGATACTATTTGAGGGGATCTCCCTGTAGTATACGGAGGCCATCGTAGAAAAAACCGCAGCTTTATTCCTCTGCAGTCGCAAAATCAACTGGTAACCAGTGGGCTGTCGCATTAATAAACAGACGGATTCAAGATTTGTGCAAAAGCTGCCCCTTGCAACCAATACTCCCGGAGGCTATTTTGCCATGTACTAGAGAGCCTGGAACATCGGTTTCGCATATAGAAATTTGGTGATAAACATTGCAGTTGACATCACAGATAAGGGTCCAATTGAGTAGAAAAGTAACCACGGTTTGAATTGGGGAAACAAACAAAGGCCAACGCAATTCACTTTGGAAACCGAAATTTGATTTGGGTCTGTCCATCTATCTTCCATCCATCCCAAAAACCAAAAAATTAATCATGGCGAGCCAGCTTTCAGAGAAGAGCTCGCCTGTACCACCAACTCTTGTCGTTCCACCTACTGCATCTTCTTCTTCCTCTGGGCTCTCCGCGTTCTCCTCAGTAGCGTCACCGCTCACCAACGCGTACGCCAAATTCAGCAACTGGCGTGCATCGCTAGGGTTGTCGAATCCTGGAACAGTTGAGAGCCTTACAAAGGAAGTGAAACGTGAGTGCTCGTGTTTCTGGTTGTTATTCGCTTCATTACTGAACGTGTTTGCGGCTTGCAGAGACCCATCTCACAAATTATATCTTTGATGGAGCCCGGGCGGATCTCACCAAGCAACTATCGGCAGACCCCGCTTTCCAAGTAACTCACTCGTTTGCTTTGGCATCGCAAAACAGCTTGCCTTCATACAACTTTGGTGCAGTTTTTGTCAACCCAAAGGTATGTGTTGGCAATTTGTACCATCGACACACCTCACTCAAGTTTCTCCATAGCTTTTCATGCAAGGAAGTATTGGGGATGAGGGCAATTTGAATGCTCGTCTGAACAGCCAGTGGTCTACCAACAATCTCTCAAAAATTCAAGCCCAGGTTAGCGACTTCATGGACTCTAATGTTTGTGTCAAGAGTCCGCTAACCCTACGTTGATAGTTGGCAAACTCATCTGGCCAGCAGAGTATGGCGCTCTTTGAGCATGATTACCTGGGTCGCGATTACAGCGTGAACTTCAAGGCCATTAATCCATCCTTGGCGAACGGCACCGGCATGTATATCGGAAATTACCTGCAATCGGTCTCAAAGAACCTTGCGTTTGGTATTGAGACCCTGTATCAACGAGCTGGCCCTGACATGGAGGAAATGAGCTCATCATATTTGCTCAAGTACACTGGCAGTCAGAAGGACTGGATTGCCACTGCACAGTTACAACCTGCTGGTATGCTTCAGGCGACATACTGGCATAAGCTCAGCGAAAAAGTGGAAGTTGCTGCTGAACTTCAGCTGATTGCCGCTCCCCAAAGACGCGAGGCTGTTACCACCCTTGGAGCCAAGTATGACTTACGAATGTCGACTTTCCGTGCTCAAGTGGACTCTACGGGCAAAGTTTCCGCGTTACTGGAACAGAAATTCGCTCCCACTTTCGCATTCCTCTTTGCTGGGGAGATCGATCACTTTAAGGTAAGCTGCGCGTTCTTTCAACATGTTTGGCACCTTCTAAAATCTCTTGTTACAGAACGCAGCCAAAGTTGGCGTTGGTGTCATGATCGAGTCTACAAGCCTTACTCCCGAGGAAATGGGTTACCCTCCTCACCCTTGAGCTACTTTTTGGACTGTTTTATATAGACCTGCATAATCTCATTGAGCTTTTGTCTCTACTTATATATTAATTTCGTTGTCTGGCAAGCCAGTTCTATTGTGTGTGGGGTGGTGTGAGGAAGGGTTACCGCGTCGCTAGCGTCGCCACGAATACAAATTGTCAGCAGCAACACGAGCCCTTCTTGTTTCCTGACGTGCCCAAAGATCCCCGATCAAGTACGCCTACACTCATTACTGCCAATTTCGTTTTCAAAGGCGCTTTGCATACAACTACGGGGTCAGACAGTCATCCTCTACGTAATAACAGGTCTCCCTTTCACCACAACCTTAGAATTTGGACCAGACAATAGTTACCATCTCAATTTCGACTTGTCGCAACGTACCTCGACTAGACAGACATGGCGTCCTCGACCAATATCAAGGTCGTCTGTCGGTGAGTAACGAGAAACGTTGTTTTTGTAGCTCGAGCCGCGTTAATTCGTTGTCAACGGCCTATTAGATTTCGTCCCCAGAATGGAATGGAGATTCGAGAGGGTAGCGAAGTTATCGTTTCATTTGACGAAAACCTACAAACTGTCCAGCTGAAGAGCTCATTGCTGGCTGGTGCGGAGAAAGATGGGTTTACATTTGATAGAGTCTTCCCGATGAATACCAAGCAGCATGAAGTCTTTGATTATGGCATTAAAGGGTGCGTCGCTCAACGTTTCGCTTATGCACCACCTTGAAATGATGCTGATGCCTCCTTGGCTACAACCTAGGATCGTCAAAGGTGACGCATATATACGTCTCGGATGTCAACTCGCCACTAACCGTACTACCTTGGTAATCTTCCTAATGTATAGATGTGCTGGACGGCTACAATGGAACAGTCTTTGCATATGGTCAAACTGGTTCGGGAAAGACGTTTACGATGATGGTGTGTTTCTTGTGCCTTCATTATGCATCCAATCCTGACCGACATTATCCAAGGGCGACGATATCGACTCCGAAGAGCTTAAAGGAATCATTCCAAGAATCACGGAGCAGATATTCACTTCAATCGTCGAATCCGACTCGAACCTGGAATACCTTGTGAAGGTATCGTACATGGAGATTTATTTGGAACGAATACGAGACTTGCTTGCGCGTAAGTGGCACTTGGTTCCATCAAGAGATTCCTGAACCCTGATGGGGATGTCTTCCTGAAATGAATACAGTCCAGAATGATAACTTGCAAATACACGAGGAGAAGTCTAGAGGAGTCTATGTCAAGAATCTCTCGGATTACTACGTCGGTAGTACGAAAGAGGTGTATGAAATCATGAGGCAGGGGAGCCAAGCTCGAGTCAAGACATCTACCAGTCAGTTCGTACGATTCCACATCAAGGGTGCTCTTCTGACGTTAGGTGTTAGATATGAACGCTGAATCCTCCCGGTCCCATTCAATATTCTTGATGTCGATACAGCAGCGGAATACAGAGACAGGCGCGCAAAAGACGGGTAACTTGTATCTTGTCGACTTGGCCGGCTCCGAGAAAGTAGGGAAGACAGGTGCAAGCGGAACAACGTTGGAGGAAGCTAAAAAGATCAACAAATCTTTGTCAGCCTTGGGTATGGTCATTAATGCCCTTACAGATGGAAAGGTAATAGAATTGACTTGCGCAACCGACCCGTGATTTAAGATGTTGTTCGTTGCAGTCAAGCCACATCCCATACAGAGACTCAAAACTTACTCGTATCCTGCAAGAGTCCCTTGGTGGAAATTCCCGTACTACCCTGATAATCAATTGTTCCCCTGCATCATACAATGACGCTGAAACGATCTCCACACTCAGATTTGGTATGCGCGCCAAATCCATCAAGAATACGGCTCGTGTCAATGCCGAGCTCTCGCCGGCAGAATTGAAGGGGCTGCTCAAGAAGGCTCAGATGGCGAACTCGTCATATCAAACCTACATTGCAGCACTGGAGGCCGAGTTAGCTATTTGGAGGAATGGTGGAAGGGTGGAGCCTGCAGATTATGCGACATCGGATAAGACGGGTGCACCCGCATCCGCCCCAGCTAAGAAGCCGACCCCATCTAGCTCCAGGGCCATGACACCTTCCATCCCGGCTCTAGGGAACTTGAAGGATTTGGAAAGTCGGCCTCAGACTCCAACCGCGGTAGGGTTGGATAAAGACGAGAGGGACGAGTTCTTGAAGCGGGAGAACGAGCTCACGGACCAACTGGGCGAGAAGGTTTGTCTAAACAAGTTAGGCATGTTTGCACTATTTACTGAATCTGGTTGTGCATCGCACCTTTTGCTCAACTAGGAATCAGCATTAGCTGCGCAGGCTAAGATTCTATCGGATTTGAGAGAAGAGCTTGGATTTGTCAAAGAGCAAGAATCAAGCCTATCCACGGTATGTCCATCCCGTGTTATCCTCACGTGGGTGACGGCCTCTCATGCGTGATGTGTACAGGAAAACAAGGCGATGTCAACTCAGCTGAATGACTTGCGTTTGCAAGTGGAACGACTCGGATACGACAACAAAGAAAGTATTATCACGATTGATATCCTGAAAGAACAGAACCAGGATCTGTCCACGGAACTTGAAGAACTAAAGAAGTCTCTGCAAGAGTTGAAGAGCGCCCACAAGGATAATGTCGCGGCTGAGGATAAGGAGAAGAAGAAGGCAGAGAAGATGGCCATGATGATGGCCAAATTCGACACGGTTAGGATCTATTATTTGGGATCAGCGGCATCTAGATTGTTCCGCTCACGTCTCCTAATTCCATTGTTTAGGCCGCGTTCTCTGATGAAACGGAAGATTCGATCAGAGCTGTCATGGCTAAACTCGATTTGATCGACT
>WSUA01000254.1:0-14117 GCA_019633455.1 Tulasnella sp. 419 | reverse complement strand
CCTCGAAACCGAGTATGAGGAGCTTCTAGGTATGACATTTCATTTCGCCTCAACCCTTGCAGGCCGTGTGGGTCCACGCTTTTTGTGTTCTCCGTTGGATCTGCTGATCTTGTCCCACTCCACTGGAACATTTTGACGCCTTCTGAAATTGCCTCCTTCTTACAGAGAAAACCATCGCGGATGAGGAAACAAATAATGTTGACATTGCCGATTCAATGGTTGACCTCAAGGTGCGCCGTTTCTGACGACCCTGTTTACGTTAGACTTCGAATTAACATTCATCGCTACAATTTAGAATAAGTTGGAGGCGCAATACAACGCAAAACGGGAGGCACATCTGAGCGAGGCGGCTGACTTGAGGGCACAACTTGAATCCAAGGCAACCGAGATTCGATCCCTTCAGGCAACGGTGGAAAGTCAGAAAAGCGTGAATGAAGAATTGAAGGTACGTTTAAATTTTTTGCCAAGAGAACCAGCATGGTTCGATCTCTCCTGATGATCTCTTCGTCTTGTGCTTCGCATGGAACTGTATAGAGAGCATTTGCAGTCACATCCGCGGGAATAGAAGGAGGAAAGAACCTGGCCGAAAGCGCCAAGGACTTGGAGAGAACTAGGAAGGCGATCACGGTCCAACTAGCAGAGTTTGATGGTGTCAAGAAGAGTTTGGTGCGTGACCTGCAGAACCGATGCGAGAAGGTACGTTCCGCCGCTCTTCCGAAGTTCCGACAGTGCGCTGCCGGACGAGTCCATGAATAGCTCATTAAACCCTCGACGCCCCATGTGACAGGTCGTGGAGTTGGAGATCCAATTAGATGAACTGAAGGAGTTATATCAAAACGTTATTCGAAATAGTAATAGCAAGGCTCAGCACAAGAAGATGGCATTTTTGGAACGAAACCTAGAGCAACTCACGCTTGTCCAGAAGCAGGTACAGTATTTTTCTTCGATTCCTGAGAGATCTCGATTCGTTGTTGTCACTGAACAAACACGACCCTTTTTTCAGCTTGTCGACCAAAACACGGCCTTAAAGAAGGAAGCTGGCATTGCCGAGCGCAAGTTGCTTGCTAGAAATGAACGTATCCAGAACCTGGAGGCCATGTTGCAAGAGGCTGATCGAAGACTAGCGCTCCAGAACACTAAATTCGAGGCACAACTGAATGCGGTTAAAGAGAGATTGGATCAGGCCAGAGGTGAGAGCTGCGAGATCTGGCCATGCTGCCGGCATCAACCTTCCAGTTTTGGTCATAATCTAACAAGACACTCAAACTTATCGTACAGCTCAAAAGCAAAACAATCCGGCCCTAAGCTTTGGCCGAATCGCGAAGCCTTTGAGAGGTGGAGGGGGTGCTGGAGCAAATCATCCCCCGACGCCAAGTACACCACAAGGGACCTCATTCATTTCGGGAGCGCCATCAAATAGTGGTAGTCCGTTCGCTCGATTACAGGAGGACGGAAGGTATGCGCTCATAATGCTTTTATCATGATGTCCTGAGGGTCTTACTGAATAATTTCCGCTTCCGGCTTGAACTTTGCACGCAAACCCGTGGTTACCCAGTAGTGCTTCTGGTAAGTTGAAACAGTAACGTGCACTGAATTTGGGCGTGGCCTGACCGAGTTGTTTTCATTAATTTTGCCATTACAGCGAAGCGGGCGTCGTGGTTTTTCAGCAATTCCCGATCCTAGAGGGACGATTGAGATTATGTTGCCTCGAATGCTCCTTTCCATATTCCGTCTTGCAGTGGCTGATATAGCATGTACATTCCGAACTTATGTCTTTACTGAATGCTGGTTTCGAAGAGAAGTTGAAGGAAGCCGAAGCCCTGGATCTTGGCCCCACCAATGGGCAGACGGCGTCTTGTTCTGACGTCAGGAACAGGGATGTGATTTTGAAAATTTAGACCCTGAGCTTTGCAAAAGTAGGCTAACCTGATCAAAAGTGGTCTAGAAAAACACTCGCCCAACGATCTTTTCATTCTCAATAATTCTCCCTTCCTCCCTCTCCTCGATTGCCTCCCTGCTACTATTTCTTCGTTCTGTCTTGCTTGTATTCTTTTTGCGGCATCAATTTCGTAATCTCTCCCGTATTCCATTAACAAACGTACAGCCTAATTTCTTCGAGCAACATCACTTTTTTTCTCGTACGTTATTCACCGCATTGGCAAAGCTCTCCACACGGTTAATCACGGTGTAGACTAAACAATATGGCCAGTGGTTCAGTCTCCCGCAAGCCTTCTGGCTCATCCGCATATTCCGGAACAGCGACGCGTTCTCCATCCACATCACCGTTGGTAAGTTGCTCATTATTAGTCTCTAATCAAATTTCGCTTTGGACTAGCGTCGATCTCTGATGTGTTTTTCTCCCGTCTTCGCAGCCAGGGGGCACCAAGTTAGGTCCGGCGTCAGCTGTCGGCTTTCCAATGGGATCGGGCGTTGTTAGTCTCAAACACGGCACCAACGCCGCATGGCAGGTAAGCCATTATGCTGACTATCACGTACAGATTTTACATTTCTTGTTGCCGGTCTCTGCCGTTTCGTCGATATTGTTTGCATTTCTTTTTCTGTCCCTGAAGCCCATGTTTGCTTCCGAGTCGCCGTCTCCCCCACGCGCGGCTCTAGCGTCTTTTTCTATTGACCCAACCTTGTCCCAAGGCTGAGATCTTAGTGGCGCGCAGGGTTCTATTTGAAATCATCCCCCTTTTCATTGCAATAATACCTTTTCAACGAACCGCGTCGGCTTATCCCTTTGACGTATAGGATTCAACCCTTTCGTTACCACATGCTCGACATCGACAATCCGGAGTTGCACAAGCTACGGGGTTGTCCGCTCCGCAGGTGATAATCTGATAGCGCGGCGTTTTCGCGGTTTTAGCTGACCTGACCTTTTTGCGTTTCAGCATTATGGTGATTCACCTTCACCCAAAATGCGACAAAGCATGAAGTCGTCTTACCCTACATCAGATTCTCCGTTCGCAATGCCTCCTGCACCTCTTCCTCACGAGGGTCTGATAAATCCTTATTGGGCTGCCAATTCTGAGCAAGACTTGTCTCTTGGGTTGAAAGGACTCGGTATTCAGGAAAATTACGATAGGGCATCCAACTTACCATCCTCCGCTCAGTCGGCTTCGTATCGCAACTTACCACCACATCTTCGTCATCAACCTCAGTATCCCTACTCTCCCCGTGACTATCCTCACTTTTATGCGCCCCAAGGCCCTGACACCTTTCCCGATTTCTACGAGTCCTATCCATCAGCTTCCGACCCTTCATCCTATAGTTCCGCACCTCCCGCCCCACTTAGGGGCTCCGTCTATGGTAACGTTGGCCCTATGGCTCCTGGACATCATGGTCACGGTGACGTGCTCAGGAGCCCGACTGGGGTTTTCTATTCAGATTTTAATGGCAGCGCCGCCAGAGGGGCGGGTCCTTTTTTCTATCCTCATCCACCTCCGCATCAATCAATGATGTTCCACCCTCCCCCACCTTCTCCCCATTTGACAAACCTCTCGGCAGCCACGGCACCTTTGACCCCCTTAGTCGAGAAATCTAGGGACATTCAGGTAGGTCGATATGACCCTTGGCGATGGATCGAATGTGTACTGACTGAATCGCCAGGGCGCCCTCTATTCTTTGCAGCAACAGCAACAGTCAATGTTGCCCCAAATGTTCATGCCGACAATGCGTCAGAATATGCCTTCATATTCTGGCATGACAGTGCCAGTAAACCTCCCAATGGCAGGCCGAGGAGCTGGTTATCCAGGTCGCAATACCTTACACCCCAATCAAGTCTATCAGCCCGGGGGACCAAACAATGTGCACCGTCCACATCACAAGGGGCGACGAACTGCCATGGATTCATCAATTGACTCTGGGGTCGGTTTGAGGAGTGACAAGTTGGAGGAATTTAGAGCCAATAAATCTAAAAACTGGGAGGTAAAGGTAAGTTACACCTTTCCTTTCATCGCGATATCCACGATGATCGGGCTTGGAGCTTAATTGCCAAATTATTCGGCTTTCATCTGACCATCCTTATTGCATCCGTTCAGGAAATCTTTGGACATGTCGTGGAGTTTAGTGGGGATCAGCACGGCTCCAGGTTCATCCAGCAAAAGTTAGAAACGGCTTCTAGTGAGGAGAAGCAAGTGATCTTTGATGAGATTTTACCGGATCATGCACTATCCCTGATTACGGACGTGTTCGGAAATTATGTTGGTCACATCTCGGCCTCTTCCGTTAATGACTGCGCTCATCACATTTGTCCGTTTCAGGTGATTCAAAAGCTATTCGAGTATGGGACCGCGCAACAAAAAGAACAACTGGCGGCAACTATGACTGGACATATTCTGTCTATGTCGCAGCAGATGTATGGGTGTCGCGTGGTGCAGAAGGTTTGAATTACCAGTTACTTGTTTCGCCCCGACTCGAGCCTCATGCTGACCTGTCCATCTGACTGCAGGCTATTGAACACATTTCATCTGAACAGCAGAGCCTCTTCATTAAGGAGCTGGATAGTCATGCGATACGATGCGTCAAGGACGCGAATGGCAATCATGTCGGTTTTCTAATTGATTACTATTAGTGGAGGTTGTTCCTGACACGAACTTTATTGTTGAACAGGTCATTCAAAAACTCATCGAATGTGTTCCACCCGAAAGGCTTACATTCGTTAACTCCTTCAGGGGCCATGTATTTGAGCTAGCATCTCATCCATATGGTTGCCGGGTTCTGCAAAGGTGCTTTGAGCATCTGTTGGACGACCAAAAGAGACCCTTGCTTGATGAACTTCATCGCGTGAGCAATAACCTCGCTCAAGACCAGTTCGGAGTAAGCGTTCCAAGTGTTCGAAATTGTGGTCACTTTACTAAATCCTGGTCATCGGTTAGAACTACGTCATCCAGTTTGTTCTCGAATTTGGGACTGAGCTGGACAGATCTCGCATCATCGCTCGACTTCGTGGCCACATGTTGACCATGGCTAGGCACAAGTTTGCATCCAACGTCTGCGAGAAGGCATTGGTTACTGCAAGCAGCGATGAGAGGCGACATTTGATTGACGAGATGATGGCTGTCAAGAGCGACGGGCTAAACCCGATTTTGGTCATGATGAAGGACCAATTTGCTAGTGAGTGTAACGTTTTTGCTTGATCCGACAGGGTTCCTAAGATTGCCTCGTACACAGATTACGTTCTTCAACGCGCCCTCACTGTCGCTGTAGGCGATCAGCTCGACATCCTCATCGGCAAAGTCAAACCCCAGATGGTTAATATAAGGAGACACTCGACAGCATATGGCAAGCACCTTCTGTCTAGTAAGTGACTGCTTTGTGTTCTCGTGATTCAAGATCCGTAGAGCTCACCCTATACCTTCAGTCGACCGCATTATTAACGAACGGAGTCGTACTCGCAATGCCGAGGCAAGCGCTAATTCTGGGGGTCTCCCTGAAGCCGATTCCAAGCCACCAATAGTCTTCCCCGCTCTATGATCAACCATTTCTCGTCGCTACGGAGCCCTGATTTCTTCGTACCGCCGGGGTACAGTTCAGGTTCTACAAATTTCC
This sequence comes from Tulasnella sp. 419, assembly GCA_019633455.1. NCBI lineage: Eukaryota > Fungi > Basidiomycota > Agaricomycetes > Cantharellales > Tulasnellaceae > Tulasnella > Tulasnella sp. 419. The sequence continues at coordinate 8,564 of WSUA01000254.1, read as the reverse complement.
GTTTGCAGAAGGGTCTTTCTCTTCACCATTACAAAGCTTTTTTTTCGTCTTTCAAGCTTTACATTACTCACGCCGCATTTTTCCTAAAGACTTGCAACACTCAGTTATATTGCCGCATCCAGCATACTGCTTTTTTACCTCGTCTACTGTGTTCCCTCCTCTCGTTGAACTTTGCCCCGCATATTCTCCTTTTCACTCGATTTATCCTGTCATTTTCGTCGGATCACTTGCTCGATCACTTACCGATCTCTTTCGATTTCATTACTGCATCATACAATCCACCGTAGTTCTTCCCCAAGGTCCATTATATACCCGCACTTCGTTTCCCAGCTCCCTCTACTTTCTCGTTCGTGCTTTCGTTTGACATTGAATTTTTTCGTTCTAGCACCATTGTCACTCGTCTTTATAGTCGTGGACACCAGTCGGAAACCGTAGTTAGTGTCGAAGAGATAATACAGTCATTCCTTTCGATCTGTCAAAATGTTGAGACGGCGGTTCTTGTCAGGGTCTCACGGGAACTGGCTTCTTGGAGACTGTGACGGTAATCGAATTCGCCGCCGTGAGAGGGTCCAGTGCCCCAATTTGCGCGGGACACGTATGTCCGGTTTGATTGCGGACTGAGAGAGAGCCGCTCCTCACTGCCACTTTTTTCCCTCGTTCTCATTCACCAAAATGGCTCATCACGACAGACAGAGGAGCGTTGCCGCTGCCTCGTCGCTCTTTGGTGCCGCTGATACCGCTCCAATCGACTTTTTCTCGGATATTCAGGAGACGCCAAAGGAAACCCAAAATGTCGACACCGCTCCAGCTGCAGATGATACTTCAGGTCTCTTCTCTTCATCGGACACATACTCCAATGATTTAGGATGGAATAATAGTGTCGGTGAATGGGATTTGCAGCAGAATAATGGTGGAACATATGACACTACGGGAACAAGCCAAGACTTGTACAGCAGCCAAGAAGGGAATGTAGATCCATATTCTTCTCAAGCTGCGTACGATGGATATGACCAACAATGGTCCAACTACTCCTCTGACTCTCAGCAACAACAGGACAGTTGGTCCAATGGTGAGCTCCACACCTTAGGCACATTAATCATAAATTTACCGGTTACTTTCTATTGTAGCATCATACCCTGAGCATAACCAATATGCCAATGGCACGACTGGTTACGAGTATTATACAAGCAATGATTATCAGCCTGCTGTAACAGCTCCCACGACATCGTCTGCCCATTCCCAACAGACGACCGATCCATATGCCCCAGCGACGGCGACTAATGCATACACACCCTCGTACGACCCATATGCACCTTCTACCGTCAAGACTGTCAAGCCTCCTCCTCCTCCCAAGGCAGAGCCTCAACCGGCTTCTATGGGATATACATATTCCACCCCTCAACCTGATGTTGGTGCGAAATCTGCCCAGGAATCAGCAACTACGAAAACGTATAGACCTACGACGTACAATGCATATGATCCACCTGTCCTCCCAGACACAGGCCGCTCGAAGAAACATCATGTTCATCACCATCATCCACCTCCACCTCCCATAGCCAGTCCATATGAAACACGACCCACATCGCAGCCTCCCCCTCCCCCGCCCTCAAACACGTATTCACCAAACCGAGCGGTTTCACCTGCTGCATATGGCCGTCGATCCGCCGCGCCTGTATCCGCTATTCCATCTGCTCGGTCGTACAATCAACAACCATCAGTTCCACCTCCGCAACCGTACAGTAGTTCCCAATACGACCCATATGCCCCAACTCAACTTAAGCCTCAAGTAGCCCCAGTTCAGGCGAATGGTGTATACAACGCCTACGCTCCGCCTCCAGCCAGTCATTCGGCAGAGGAACACAACTATGGACCGTATTCTCACACGAACGAAACTTCATATTCGACATCGAAGGTTCAATCGCATGATCCATACGCCTATGCTGGAAATCAGGCCCCGTACAATCCTGCAGCTCCCGCCGACAAGAACTGGTATCAGGATAGCACTTCATATAGTGGTTCCAGTGCCGCATCCAATCCTCGTTCTAGTTATGAACAGCAGCAAGCATCACAGGTACCAGCTCCTCCTTCAAATGCTACTACTGCAACCATGGATGAAGAAGACTTCTTTGGGTCCAGTGCATCAGGAGCCGATGATTGGTACAAAGACTCGACATCGACTCATGTGGACACCAGCTTTTCCCCAAAGCCAGTTGATATTAGCACTCCCGCAGCAACACCTGATATCGATTCACGTATGAAGACACCCCCTCCAAATCAATATTCGCCTCCTAAAGTACGTCAATCACCAGCTAAAGTGGTTTCAAGTCCGCCTAGAGCATATCATCCACCCAAGCCTGCTTCTGGGTACAGCACAGCGGTCCAGAATACGCCTCCTGTAACCGCACTCAATTCTCTTCCACCTTCCCCAACTCAACATCGGACCTTCAGTTCTCAAACTCCTGCTACTCAGTCCACTTCAGCGACATCTCCCTATCCTCCTCCTCCTCCAGCTGGACCACGTGGTGTTCATGCTCGTGCTGGGACTCCAGGCTCTATAAAGAGTGGCAGAGTCGCTTCACCAGACGTGAACGGCCGTCGCTCATCTAGTACCACGAGGTCCTCGCCTAGACCTGATGCATACATGCCAAATGGTGTCACTGCTAGGACTTCATCTCCCGCAGCTCATCTAGAGGCAGCAAGGAGTAAGATCGCGTCCCCGGAAGTCGCGTTGAAGAGCATGACGAGTCCATCCTTTGGGCTACAATCTCAGCTGGGTGCGAGCAGCCCGTCGGACCCATACAAGCCGCTGAATGCAGCACTGGTCCCAATCCCTCCTTCACCCATGGAGCACCCTAGACATAGTGAAGCAGGGTTCTACACGTCTCCAAATCCATATGCGCCATCTGTCAGAGCAACAGTAAGTCTGTTCCTAAGTAATCTTTGTCTTCTCAACGTTAAGGTTGTGCTTTAGCCTCCTCCCTCATCTATACCGGAACCGGTTGCTACAAATGATCCTTACGCTCCTAAAAGCGCTGCTTCGAATAGACGACAAGGCAGTCTTGCTAGTAACTATAGCGTGGACTATCCAACAACCACTGCGCCTTCGACTTATACACCCTATGGGTCCGCTTCAGGGGCCAACAGTGCTTATGTGCCATCAGCATCGCAGACAGCCGATGCGGACATGCTTGGTCGAACATCTGCCCGTATTCCCGTTGTTTCATTTGGATTTGGGGGCAAGATGATCTCGTGCTTGCACACGCAAATGAATACCACTGGTGGATTTGATGTCTCCCTTGCATTACGCCGATCCTCACCAATCAACATATGGAATGTAAAGGATCTTATCACTACCAACATTGCGGACCTGGCTTCTCCTTCGTTCCCAGGACCCTTGTTCTCCGATCCAGGAAGCCCTACTGTCAATATAGCTAGGACAGCGGCTGCGACAACAAAAGCAAAGAAAGGTCTGGTCATCAAGTATCTAGAAGAAAGGGCTGCAGAGATCGAAAAAGGTCTGGGCTATCTGAGCGATGTTGAGCGCCCTAGGGGTGAAGCCAAGTTGGCTCTAGTTCAACTTTTGAAGACAATGACAGAACATGATGGAAAGTTGTCTGGAACGTAAGTTACTCTGATGACTCGGTGACCCAATTGATCGACTTACGCTTTGTTTTGTGCTAGTCCGGAGATAGAAAGCGCTGTGCGCGCGGCGCTGCTTCCTCGTCTACAATCCGCGGCAACCACCGCCGACGCCTTCGCTTTTTCAGCTCCTCCTATAGACAACATCGCTTTACATGGCGAACTCGGCTATGGAGCTCTGGCCGCTAACCATATGGACTCTACAATTGCTTCTTACACAGTCACATCTTCATCTTTGGACAAGATTCAGGAACTAATTCTCCGTGGAGAGAGACGGAGTGCCTATCGATATGCCCTGGATCACAGAATGTGGGCACACGCAATGCTAATTTCCAGCAGTGTGGACAAGGAAGCATGGAAGGAAGTGGCTAGTGAGTTCATCAAAACGGAGTTAGGGATCGACGTCGGAAAGAATAATGGGGCGGTGACGAATGGGAGGGAAAGTTTGAGGGTTGGGTACAGTTTGTTTGCTGGAAATGGCGCCAATGCTGGTGAGTAATGTCTGCTTATTCACTGTTGTATGGTGTAATTAACAGTTCCGAATAGTTCAGGAACTTTTGCCACCAAAGGCATTGTCGAGACCAGCTGGTTCTTCCGGCTCCCTTGTGATACCCCCTACTCCGAACGGAATTCATAATACTCCGGGCTTGTCAAGCACTCCTGCACCACAACATTCCTTATTACCTAATACGGCCGTGCCGCCTCCTGAAGCATTGTCCAAATGGAGAGAAGTAGCCACTACTATTGTATCCAATTCTACATCTGGAGATGTTGCGGCTTTGACTGCTCTTGGTGACTGCTTGGCCAGCGGCAAGGCCATTGAAGCAGCACACGTTTGGTATGTCATGCCTGCAATAGTCCTCTGGTTGAAACTTACTAATGTCTATTATTATAGCTACATCCTTGCACACCAGACCTCTTACTTAGGTGGTTCATCAACGAGTAGAGTGGTACTTCTGGGATCCGAGAACCCGCTGGTCAAGCCATCCTTCCATACCAACATTGATGCTCTTATATTCTCAGAGATCCTGGAGTTCGCGCTTTCTCTAACGCCCGTGCCTAAAGGCCAAGAACCATTCCCAGGTCTACCCCATCTTCAGCCATATCGTCTCTTGCGCGCTATTCAGCTTGTGGAGGTTGGTGATATTACACTTGCGAATAGGTAAGACTACATGGCATCACTCTCTTGCCTTCTGCTTATTCATAATATATCAGATACTGTGAAGCCATCGGGACCACTCTACGGCAAGGAAAGCCATCCCCATACTACACCAACACATTCCTCCGACAATTTAAGGAGCTCTCAGATCGCATCACTGCTGTGCCTCATTTCGATAAGAGTGGTTCTTGGATTGCACGAAAAATGACAAAGTCCAGTCTGGAAGGAGTTGGAAACTGGTTAGAAGGTCGTCTCACCAAGTTCATTGCTGGGGAAGGGGAGGAAGGGGATTCAGCCAAGAACAAGGACGTTTCAAAAGGCAAACCGGATGCCTCATCTGGACCTTTCGCCCAGTTTAGTGTCATCTCATCCGCCAATACGTCGCCAACTGCATCTACAGTCAACTTGGCTAATACTCTTTTGCCACCAAAGAGAAGTGGCTCTGCCGCTCCACTTCGAGGACCATTCGGTACATCTAATCCACAGATCGACAGGGCATCTTCTGCCATGGAAGTTCGTCCGCATCTGGCGCCAAAGGTACCAGATGTGCCTCAGGTCTTCTCTGCTGGGCCAGCAACGACTTCATTCTACTCCTCAGGCCCTACTGTTGATTATGGTCCATACGCATCAAATTTGACCAATGCGCAATCGAACTTGCCAGCTGTCGAACTCACTTCGCCTGGAAGTACTTCCCCGAAGAAAGAGGTGCCAGAGAGTCCTGTCAAGGAAAGCACGTACGATGCGCCGTCATGGGGTGTTAGCTATTCCATCCCTGATGATAATAGCATGCAAACCCCGACTGCATCTACGTACACCATGGGTGTTGGTAACGATGACGCAGGATTCCTCTCGCCGATGGACTCGTTCTCGTTAGCACCTACACCTTCGCCCGTCGCTGCTTCATTCTCGTCAACACCAAGAAGCGGGTCAGCTGCTGCAGCGTCTACCATAGACGATGATGATGACGATGATTTGGGTCTTGGCAATAATGTCAGTAAGAAAAAGAGTGCAGAAGAGCAGAATGGGCCCTCTTCTCCCACCAGTCCCACAGGACCTGTCAAAGCTGTCCCGCCACCCGCCAAGCCTGGAGCTACACCGATACAAAAACCAGGTAAGATAACGTTCTTTTGACTCGGCTTGTTTCAAAGCATTGACAATTGATTCCATTCAGCAGCGGAAAATAAATCAAGTGGCTCATGGTTTGGTCGGCTGTGGGGCAGAACCCCTGAACCAAATGGACCTGTCAAGGCCAACTTGGGCGAGGAAACCAGCTTCTACTATGATAAAGAGCTCAAACGATGGGTGAACAAGAAGGTAATTAATTTTTTGCTAGCATGCTGATTCCAAGACTCAGCCTTTTTCTTCTTAGGGTGGAGCGGATACCACTCCCGCAACGCCGCCGCCGCCGCCTCCTTCGCGTGGACCTTCTCGTCCTCAAAGTGCAGCGCCTGGAGCTACCTTCAGCAATCCTACTGGTGAAGACCCTCGAGGTGCTACTCCTCCCCCCAGACCCTCATCTGTTGCAACAAGCGCCTCCGCACCACCTCCTACATCATCTGCTATCAGAAATATCCCACCAAAACGTTCTCACTTGGCCGAATCGTTTGTACCTACGCCTGAAGGAGTAACCCCACCAGTACGACCCGCGACAACCGCTGGTGCTGTTGGCGCAGGATCGATGGATATTCCTTCAACTCTTACTCCCCCGCCAACATATGGTCGCTCGTCAGCTGCGAAGCGCAAGGGAAAGAGTCGCTATGTTGACGTTTTCCAGCAAGAACAAAGTGGAGCCAATTAACACCATTTCAGTACGATCTTAGACAGCTATCTTGTTATATCATTCCATGATTTCCAAGACATGTTTTTTTAACCGTCTGGTTATTTTTTATCATACAGATATCATTTTTCATTCCTATTTCTGATTTGTACATAGTGGTCTGACAGATCCCCGTATCAATGGTTAACTTTTATTGTCCTTCCTCTCCACAGTTCGAAAAGCACGTGATATCTGCGGGTTTGGAAAGCAACCAGTCGGATCCGGTGGTGATTGACTTCAGAAGAAATGCAAACCTAATCTCAACGCCTTGTATAACGAGTGCGTCGATAGCTGCTGGTATGAGGCTATTGTTGGGCAAAATAACCTAATCAAGGTTGGATTCTAGACCAGCCGTGGCCATCTTTCATCGTTTGATTTTGTGCCTATTTACTTTTCGCATCTTGCAGTCCACTTCATAGTAGGCCTTTTCTCTACACACAAAGGCCATCCTAATGAACAAGAAAGATATCAAACGTGAGGAGAATGAAGACTGGTGAGTAACTGGAATTGGCCCTCCCGTCGCCCGACAACGGCGCTCTGACCTAAACAGCCCTATTCCCCCTCCCAGGCAACAACTAACACAAATGGATAAGCAGTACAAATACGAGGAATATTGCGATCCCTTTCTGAAGCTAGATGTTGAAGATAATGTCAAGAACTCTCAATCTTCAGCAACTCGAGCGGCCTTGGTTTCATTTCCACCTCCAGATACAATCCTGTTGACGCAGTCGTCATATTATTCTCAGCTGGACAGCGATATGTTGCAGGCGATCCTGAAAGCTATACATGCTATTCTTAAATCGCGAGGTTTAAGCACCAGCCTCGATTGTCTCAGTGCCTATAATTCCGCCCGGTCGCAAGACGCGACAATGCCAGCCACAGAAAGCCAAGCCCAGCTTCATTCCGAGTCTACAACGACACGATTGAAGGTTGAAGACAATAACTATGCCCTCTTACAGTGTGATCAAAGTAGGTCTTGTGCTACAACCGGGCTTTGTGTTGTGCTGATTGTCACGCGTCTCTTCTCTTCATTCAGACATAAAGCTAGAAAACCCCGTATTTCAGCCTGTCAACTCTGTAAAGAGTGAAAGTACTGATGTGGAACATTCAAGGACTCGCGGTAGACTTGTTGCGAAGAAAGAGATGATCGAGGAGATTAAGGTGAAACCAGTCTATCTCATTTAATTTAACGAACCACTGACGCGTTCACGTCCTCTTATAGTTTCACTCAAAAGAAGAGGCTATGCAGCTCTCAGATCTTTCCGTTCGGAGTCGGCTGGAAGAAGCAGGAGCTACGCCATTTCCTATTCAAGTTGACCCAAATATCCTCCATCATAGTTTCACCAGAAATCAGTTATCTCCACTCATCGGAGGTAACCCCCAAATGAACCTGTGCAGCGTAGATTGGAACAAATGGAAGGATATTCATGGCATACCACTTTTTGTTTGTCCAACTCGAGAATGGAATCCTAACCTCCCAAGCAAGCAGGGATATCGTGGAATATACCTCTTGGCAGATCCGCACACAGTGAATGACCCAATTCCTCATTTAGATGAACCTTTTCCTCTTTTCGTCAAACTTAGTCAACGCGCAGACTCGTGGACCTATATGGGCCGATACCGGTATATCCGCACCAGGCATCTGTCAATACAGGAATTTGCTGAGTTACCTGCTTTGGTGAGTTAGTAAGCCCAAGCTACCATTATCCAAGATTAACCGTGTGTCATTGTCATGAAAGGCAAAAGCCAAGCGGCTCCAAGGTTATCTTGATTTGTGGTGGGGAGAGGAACTCCGCATGCGCTTGCAAGCTCAATTAAACAAACAAAATGTCACGGTTCACGACGTAGAGGACGCAATCATGCAGGGTACAGAGGTATGAGATGATCAGAATTCGGTGATGATGAAGTAGCTTGAATGATGACCCCTATCTGCAGACGATTGAAGTGGCC
>WSUA01000252.1:4802-19995 GCA_019633455.1 Tulasnella sp. 419 | reverse complement strand
AATTATTCATGGAAGCATTAGGTACATCAAGGTCTCGTCTTGGGAACTCGAGTTCTTGGTTTACACGCACTGTAGCCGAAATTTCTTCAGTGATAAAGACTCTTTCCAAGCGAAGATAAAACATACCTGACTATAAAAGTCATTGAGCTTCTTGCAAGTAAAAGGAGACACGCAAACGGTAGGACCAGTCCAGTTAGCTCCGCCGCATTGTCCCCATTGAGGTACTGTGCTAACGACAGGACCAGAGGTGGTGGTAGTCCTTGTGGAAGACCTAGAAGTCGTTGGGTCGGTGATAGGTCTGGTGGTTGATGAAGTGGACGAAGGAAGAGGCTGAGTTACGGTTGGTTGTGTTCCACCACAAGTAAATGGCCTTGGTCCAGGAATAGTGTAGCTCCTTGGAACAGGGTTGTAGAGCTATAGGAATGAGATGATTAGGATAGTTGTGATAAGCGGACGCGGAAGAAACTAACGTTAATCTTGATTCCTGGGTCGTTGCCAGAGTAGGCTCCTGGGAACGAGACCGTAGGGGGATTAGCGGTGCCTCCGCCAGTGATGTTGATCTGAGCACATTCCATCTAAAAGAGACGGTTGAATGAATAGTACATTGGAGTAAGCGAGTAAACTCACGTAGAGCTGGGCTCCAGGATAAGATGAAGCGGCATGGAGTGCAACTGGTAGTGGATGTCAGCCAATGAACCACGAAGTCACCATGTTTACGCACTCAATTCAGCCCTCAGGAAATAGTTACCGGGAGGGATGCACGAGGGAATCTGGAAGCTGATTTTACCCTTTTGTGCAATGAGTTTCTCAACTGCCCAGGTTCCGTCGGAATACAATCCTTCCTGTGAGAGCAAGGTTGAGGTACCGAGGAATGGATTTTATATTATCTTACGTACCTCGTGAATCTTGAACCATTTGAGTCCACTGACATTGCTCGTCAAGGCGGAATCAACCTTGGCGAGGTAATGCATGATGGGTCCGTTATGGCCTTTAGCAATGGGGTCTTCGCTGTCATTGGGGTTATAACCATTTGGCTGGAGAACGTGATGCCATTCGGTAGTAACTGTAGCACCAGCGGGGATGTTGATGATGTCAGTAGGGTAAGGTGTTGTCAAAGGATTGGGAGGTCCGTTGCAGATAACACTTTGGGATGTGACGTCCGTGATCGGACCGTCATATGTGGGATAACGTATGCCTTTCAGGTATCCCTGATCAACACCGCTACAAAGTGAACAATGTCAGTCATGGGTTCCGACTAATGCAAGACAACGCACTTGACCCAAAGTTTCTGCATAATCGTATGGGCATTGGCAGATGCCACGGAGGCGACAATAATAGCAATAGATGACTTCATGGAGACAGAGATGGGCTTCTAATTGTAGAATGAGGCGAGGCGTCATTGTTTGAGATGCGACTCTTTTTATAACGTCGATCTTGACCAATATAATTGCGAAGGCATGCCGAGGATTGATTGGATCGGAATGCGGATCATACCAAGCACCATTGAACAAGCAAAACTCGATGATTTTTCGGAGCAGATGAGGTATGTGATGCAAGTCATGATGCTGATTATGCTGCTGAGGAGTTAGGTGTACATGAGACGAAGGGTTACTCCAAGGGGAAGATGTGGAATATTCCTGCTAGTTTGCCGTTAAGTCAAGACTGGAAGCTAATTAAAGGTGCAATGTGAGGATGCCAAGCTATACGCAGATGATCTCAATGTGATTTCGCTACCCGGTAACTGTTAAGATAGGCCAATAAACGAATTGGCCCGGGGCATCGTCGCAAGCCTTTCACCGTCAAGTGGCCGCAGCAGATCGCAATTATAATGAGACCGGTCCGTGGAAGGTGAGACAAATGTTGGTTATTGATCAGCATGATCGTCATGGTTCGAGACATTCTAATCGGAGAGCATATAGTTTAGCGCCTATCGCGTGGGCGGATGAGGGAACTCCGCTCCAAAAGTATATTTCCCTTTATCCCAATATAGAATACATCCGAATCTGTCGATCTGTCGGATCCCTAGCGACCGGTTCGGTTCTTTGCGCCAACGCAAATTCTTCGTTGCTCGAGGCATTAAGAAGCATTGAGCATGGGCAGATCAAAGAAGAGGGCTTCTGTAGTGAAATGGATGTAGTTAAAGCGTGAAATGGATGTAGTTAAAGCGTAGTAGTGAATATACTACAAGGTCCCATAGAAACACCTCGTTAACACCTCGATCGTCACTATTACATAGTGAACGGCATTTTTTGCCGTGTAACCTATTTGAAATATATAAAACACCGGGAGCCGAACAAGTAGGGAGGGCGGGTGCGGCGAGGGGTATGACAGAGCTTCTGTGCCCTGAAACGGCCTGGTTGTTATTATAATTTGAACCAATCGGTTAGATAAACATTTGGCATTCCCGCTTTGCCAACAATCTTCTCCCAATGGACGACGAGTGGAGGAGAGAAGGACGCACTGAGCTCACAGTGCCTGTGCATGTATGGGTCACCGTCAAGCACATTGCGGGTAAAAAGTCAAAGAAACAGGAAAGAACGCCAAAGACGGCTGATTTGGCAAGTGAGGATTCTCCAAGGCGACTCAGAGGTGAGTATACACTTGTCATGCTTGTATCACATTCACTCATCAGCTTTGTAGAACGATCATCATGGCTTTCAATGCCAAAGATGGCAGCTGCCAATATGCCATCAGGTCAATGGCGAGCTGCCACTCTTCGCGTCACAGAAGAAGCAAATTCAGCCACTTTCTCATTGACTCTCGAAGTGAGTTTCATTCGATGTGACGCGATCTTGATGTACTCATCACTTTCATCAGGACGGCGAACTCTTCCCAAAGATCCCTCTTCACATATTGTCTCACACAGACATTCGACCCGCCCACAGGTCTCTCTTCTTTCAACCAAACGTTATCGGCATTCACCAGAGACTTCCCTCGGTTCCGCAAACTGCGTATATCCTTTTTCAGGACACAGCTACATACACCACTTGCCTTTCCCTGCTCAGATCATATGCCCTGCCCGAGTTATACGGGCAAAAGCGTCTTGCGGATTATGATAGGCGAACCATCGGTGGCTTGTATCGCGTCTGGCGAGGCGTTGAACTTGAACTCATAGAAGGAAGGAACCTCCTCAACTCTTTCCCGCTAGGCGTTGCTGGATCTAATGCTTGGCTTTGGGGAAACTCTTCCTCAGCCGATCCTAACCATCTTTCGCCCTCTGCGTCTGGCGAGCTTGATTCAGGTCACAACTTGTATCCCGCTTCACCAGCCCATCCTTCCCAGTCTCCCAATATGGCCAAGTCAGACCATGGAGATCACGACATCTATTGCGAGCTATTGCTCGATAATACTGTCACCGGAAAGACAACGCTAAAGCGCCTATCCCAACAGACTCCACGTCAGCGACATGGTAATTCCACCAGTTCTTCCGCGTCCTCGACTGTCCTCTGGCACGAATCGTTCAACTTCCCGGATTTGCCGCCCTACGGAATATTGCATATTCACGTGTGGAAAGTTCGGAGTTTGGCCAAAGACAAAAGGGACAAGGATAGAGACACAACAGATGGTGGAGGTTCCGCGGTAGGAGGTAGTATATCTGCGGGCGGGGGTAGTATCGGGTCGACGGGACTTACGGGTCCTACAGGAAACCCGACGCTCGGGGCGACCGCGGGTTCTGCGGGGAGAGAGAACACCCTCAAGTCATCCATATCAGGTAAGCTTATTGTCGGGTGATCGATTTTCCCTTGGTTTTCGTCATTCAACCTTAGCGACCCTACTCAGGGAGCGTGTCGCTCATGTCGTCAAAACAGAAAGACCGGGAACCGGTGATGATCGGAAGGGTAGAGATTTCTCTTGCTAATTTCCGAAGAGGAGAGTTGGTCGATGGATGGTGGAGTGTCATCTCAAACGTCAATGGATTTGCAAACGGAGGGGAACTCAAGTTGAAGATCAAAGTGGATGAGTAAGTGTCGTAATCCTTTGCCCTCAGAATCGTCTATTGACTCTGAACAGAGAAATCATATTGCCTTCACAATGCTATATACCGCTGTTCAAAGTTCTCAATCACGTCTGTTTATACACCAATTCTTCGCTCTCTCATCTCGCTAAATCACTTTCCTTGATATCAATATCCGCCTCAACCTATACAACATCCTTACTCTCCAACATCGCAGTGGCCATCGCCGAGCACAACTCTTCTCCGAATACGCTTTTTCGTGGCAACACTACTCTCACAAAGACAATCGAATTTGGCATGCAATTTTACGGCCGGGAATTCTTGGAGGCCAGTTTGGGAACCGTGATCAAGAAATTTGTGCGGGAAAACGTGTATATAGAGGTGGATGTCGGCCATATGGGTTCAGCTAATAGACGGGCGGTTAGTGGCTCGGGGAATGCTGCTGGGGGCGGTATGATGGATGGTGGTGGAAATGGTGATATGGGATCAAATACCAATGCATCCAACGCTGGCGGATTAGCCAGGGAACTGGAAGCGAATGTGAAGGTGTTGGTTGGGTGGTGCGAAAAATTCTGGGACCAAATTTATCAAGCAAGAGCCGATTGTCCCAAGTAAGCTTGCTTCACTGTTGTGTTCATACAATATGCTGACAAATGTTGTGTCGCAGCGAATTGAGGGTCATCTTCCAGCAGATCAGGTCGTTGGTTGATCAAAAATGGGGCGGAGGCAGTCAACCACCCTTGCACCGCAGAGGTCAACTCCCCAAAAAGGATTACAGTCAAGAAGAGTCGTCCTCTGAAGAAGAGGATGAACCTCAAGAAGGAAGTGCCGAAGGAGACGAAGTAATGCAGGACCGCCTCTCAAGTAATGAAGGTGGCACCGGTTCTCCAGAAACAGAGCGGAGAATGAAGAAAAGACCTCATCGGAAATCTTCTCAAGGATCAGCCTCTGGATCGATATTAACTGGCGATCACAAGGATTTGAAGTGGCAATCTATCTCTGCTTTCATTTTCTTGAGATTCTTTGTTCCTGCAATTCTCAATCCACATCTCTTTGGTCTCGTAGATGGTATGCCGAACAACACGGTTCAGAGGAGTCTAAGGTTGGTGGCCAAAGTGCTCCAAAGTTTGGCAAACTTGAACATGGTGAGTCAACTTCGTCCTTGCACGCTTCCTTTGTCTGATGTTGGCTTTGTCAAGAATGTTCATCGAGAGGAGCACATGCGAGGAGTCAAAACCTTTTTGCGATCACAATCGATGGCCATGGTTGATTATCTCTGGAGTGTCTCGAACCCACTTTTGCCAACCTCAAGCTCGGCCACGTTACCCTTACCCAACACTCCCGCAAACACTTCAGCGGCTCCATCTCCCGCTATTCACACCCCTCCCCATATTGTGGATTACCGCGTACGAGATCGACTTGCCAGGTTACCTCAGCTCCATCGTGAAGCTTTGCAATCGACCCTTCCTAGAGGATATGGCGGTCATCATGGTATCGACTCTCCCAAAGAGCTCGCTGTAATTGCTAGCACCGTCGTGAGGAACAAGAAAGGTAGGGTCATGGCAATAAATGATTATGACGAGTTTGAGAGGGTATGCTTCGAGATCGAAGGCATATCAAGGGGCAGAGCGAAGACGCTACTTATGATGTCTAGAGGCAAAAGCGCGAGTGGACGGGGCACAGCCGGTGATGGTGACGGCAGGATCAGAAGAGGAAGAAGTACGGATGCTCTACGACCTTCTACGGCACCCATGGGTCCTTCTGTTGGAAGGATGAGGACCGAGTCTTCAGGGGGATATACCGTACCACCAGGCTTGGAGTCCATTAGGAAGAGGGTCGACTCTACCAGCCAAATTGCTAGCGTTTTACGGCACATGCCAAGTGATCACGCTATGGGATTTGTTAGTGCCAAAGAAGATGAACCAAAAATGCCTGCGGTCCAATCAAATTCCCCCACAAGCTTTGGAACTATGCGAAGCCGCAAGGTTTCCAAGTCCAGTGCGACTGGTGTACCACCACCTAACTTGATAATACCCCCTTCCACACCTAATCAAGCAAGTCCCGCACGTCGTCCCATGCCATCCCCATCCCCTTCGGCCCGTTCGTTAAATATCACACTCAACTCAACTGGAGAGACAGGATATATGCCTTTCCCTTCTCCCGCTCCTAGTAGCGCCACTACTCCACAACAATTTGATTGTGCCTCACCCACATCACCTCCTCTTAGTCCGGCTATGACGTTTTCTCAGCGACAGCAATCTGATTCCAATGACAGTGGGGATTCCATAAGCCGAAACGGAGGGATTCTTGACGGTCTTGGGAAGGACAGCGAGGTGATTGGAAGTACCACCCGTCGAAGGAAAAGAACGAGGACCCCAAGCAGACCCAGTACTGCTCCTGGTCCAGGTGCTAGCGAAGATTCCCATACGGACTCTGCTGGTGTGAATTCACCGGTGGCTCCAATATTCAGAAGTCGCTTAGCTAGTGCTGGGGCAGCATCTGCAGTTCCGATGGATCGGAAACTCTTCCTCAAGACTAGTGATCCAATGATGATGCCTACATCGGCCCCTCCCAACGTTCATCAATATCCTGCTCCTGGTGCCTCGTTGGTTTCCACCAATGAATCTCATCAACACGCCCTATCGTCGTCTTCATCTGACGAAAGGAGTGACAGTGGTCGACAATATGATAGATCGCATTCCCAATCCCAACTTCAAATGGGCATGGCGGTCGACAGCGCAGGAGAAACCGTCGGTAGTAACAGCAAGAGGATGAAAAGCTTCATAAAAGGTCTCTTAGGAAAGAAAGATAAGGAGAGATCTGGTGAAAAGTATTAGGGTTGTCCGGAAATTTGTTTTCTCAATTTTAGGCCGGTCCTCTGGTCATGTTGTAATTTCATACCACTCCCTCCTTTGCATCTCTTTATCTCGTTATGCATCGCTTATTCTTCGATCTTAACAGCGGTTCCACTATTTATTGTCGTGCTTCATGTGTTGCCGTTTA
The DNA here is from genome assembly GCA_019633455.1 of Tulasnella sp. 419. Taxonomy (NCBI): domain Eukaryota; kingdom Fungi; phylum Basidiomycota; class Agaricomycetes; order Cantharellales; family Tulasnellaceae; genus Tulasnella; species Tulasnella sp. 419. Next base: position 13,037 of record WSUA01000252.1, on the reverse strand, counting down.
GCCTGGATTCGTTCTCATTTCCGGATTCTAGATTATCTATCTCTTCATCTCGGCGCTTCACACACGCTACTTCCATTGGGCTTCGAGTTGATTGTTTTATATCTGGATACAACTTACTATTCCTTATGTGTATTCTGTGTACTTACTATCAGGGAATATGTATAGTGCGCATCTCTCCCACAGTTTGTTACGTCGTATCCGCGTCGAATCAGCCCATTTAGGTGTGTGACAGTGTCACTCGAACAACGATCTCGGCGTGCCCTGATTCCAGCCCATCATGGAACCCACCACCCCCTCAGAAGCTCTCGAGTTCGTGAAATCGACGCTCAAGATGTCGTACCGGATTACGATTCAGGATGGACGCGTCTTTATTGGTGACTTTTCCTGCGTGGACAAGCAGCTCAACATAGTTCTTGCAAACACGGAAGAGTACAAACCTAGTGAGAGCTCCCGTGGACGCTACGTAGGACTTGTTATGATTCCTTGGAGATGGGTGGTCAAGGCGGAAGTTGAGGATTTGACTTGATGGTTATCGATACTGTCTGGCAGCAGGAGGGTGGTGGAGTCAAAAGAGGACCGTAAACGTGAGTCGATCATTGATTGAACTCTGTTCGGCTGAATGACCTCGAAACTATGACGTATGATTCAGTGAGATCTGCCCACTGACAGACCTTGGTTCGGTCAGGGTTATCGTCAAGACTTGAGGGAGTTTAGAGATGCTATTCAGAGAAGGATTTGTGATGAAGCTGTCCATTCTTCGGAGATAAGGAATACGTGGATAACACACCCAGCCAATCTCTGGTTAGTTCTTCCTAGCCGATCATTGGTAAAGATAATCTCAAGCACCCCTTCATATTTTCAGATAGCATTTTCATGTATTCGGATCTCATCCTCTTCAATTGTGCAATCGTCGTCTAGAGGAGTACTCCAAATGAATATCATGAAAATCCCAACATACAGAGACACATAGGCTTTACCTTTACACATTATTATCAAACCCAATCTCTCGCTACTCTATCGATGGTTTGATCCTTATCTGCGTGACGTATCATGAAAGTCCTGTTATAGATACCTGGGAAAGCTGGAAGCCATGTGAGCCATTAGTTTGTACCAATCGATTGCGAACCTTACACATTGACTATTGATGTCCCTAAGTGCCTCGAGGAGGCATTGTGGTTCGATCGCGGTATACTGTGAGATTGTTCTATGCTCTTGAGGTGTTCAGGGCAGGGAATTGGCTTCGGATGCTCCAACATCGGTCGATAATCTAACCCTCTTTGGGCTGAATCATCTTCCAATCCCATTTACACGTGGAATAAAGATTTGAAATCACATTCTCCATGACTGCTGATGGCATGATTTGGAGACAGTCTGCAACACCCCTTCCTCCTTTGACGAATGAACCATTCGCCCAACACCAACACTCGTAAGACCCGCTCTGCTAGCATAGGCATTAGTGGTTGTCCTCGCAAAGCAGTGGATATAGCATTGCAGCGGCGGTCTAGAAACGCATCAGAATCACACCAGATTCTTCTCAGATCAGTTCGCAATTGTACCACTGGTACTCTATCCCGACATCGACATCTTCGCAAACGCAATCTCAGTTCCAATATGGACACACCTGCGCCCCACGAACATCCAGCGAAGCGACATCCTCAACCCCAACAAATCCCTAGACCAAACTCTCCGTCTTGTAAATGCCGACTCTGTACCAGTGGAACATCTCCTGATGATAGGACGAGCAACATGGACCACGAAGTGGCGCCGGATATCTCGGGAGAAAGATCGACGACATTTGGGCTAGATCGCGTAAATACGTGGCTATTCTGCGAGAAGGATGGTTTCTACCCTCAACGGTTCTTTATCCGGCATCGACTGCCTGAGATAGAGAAGATTATCAAAGTAAGAATCATACTCTTAGCTTCCAATGTACGTTAACAGTATGCACGACAGACCCGAGGAGGCATTATTGAGACAGACATCGAGATGTCTACCGTCATAATAGTTTCAAGCATATGGGCTGAATCCGTCCAATTTCGTCAAGATATCGTCCGGGAGAGGGGAAACGGTGATCAACCAGTTCTTGTGGATACCTGGGTCAGGGAATGCGATCGACAAAACTTACGCGTCAATATCGACCCGTATGACATTGAAAGGAACGGCCCTGTATCCTCAGCTAGCTCCCCGAAAAACCGCAAAAATAAAGGGGAGCCTTCATTAAATCACAAGGCTGGAAGTTGTGGCCCCGAGTCGGCTGCATCCACTTTGAAAAACACGCCTCCGTTCACGGCAGTACCCGGCACAGGGAAGCGCTCCATTCCGTATTCAAAGCATGAGATACAATTGGCGAAGACGACTTGGATAGATCGAACCCATCAGGATAAGTACATTCCAGTTACTGTTGTGAGTTCTGAACTTCATCGTCTGGTTCGTAGAATACTTTTCACTTGATCGGCCAAACAAAATGATCCTGAGATCTGCCCGTACATTACGCAGTACCCAAACCGAACAGCGAAGTCATGGGAGAGTCTTCTGTACCGTCTCTTCCAACAAGATTCCCAGTTAGCTAGTCTCAAGCCTCAAAACCGTTTCGTCTCGGATTCTAGGGAGCCATCACCGCCGTCCATGAACCTCCGTTCTTCATTGCCTCCTTCACTCCAGGCGGACAGTACACTAACAAATGCAGGAGCTCGTCCTCAAATCACACATCAAGAGACGCAGTGGATGTTTGACCTGTATCGGCTCCGCTACTCACAACTTCAACACTCCCAGTACGAGTGTGATATAACAACTGTCCTCGAGGACTTGATTAATGAGCTTGACAGAAAGGTAAGTTAGGCTGCTCCAGGTCAGTCTTGCCATTGCTGATTTGTTCAACTTAACAAGAAACCGAAATATGGAATCGAAAACTGGAGATCTGAAGTTCACAAAAACAAGGTAGAACTGGAAAAACTATGGGAAGAATTCGCAAGGAATATCCGTAGCGATACACCCAGCGATAATGATGAAAGCTCTGTTGGAGACGAATCAAGTGCAAGGGATTCCGGGGTCGGCAATAGCTCATCAAAACGCAAATTATACACGGAGGAGGAAAACTATCAGATCGCCAAGTTCTTATCCAGATATCCTATCTCTGAGAGGACCAGAATTTCAGTCTGGAAACTTTATCAATCAATGGTATGGTCATGAAGTATAGCTTATCTCAACTGGTTCTCAACCGCCTTACATCTATCTCAGTATCCTTCTCGAACTGTAGTTGCCCTTCATCATCACTACGCACGAAAAGAGCGAGCTTATCTGGATTATCTTGCGGACCAGCTCAGAAAATCGACGTATGGAGATGGATTGAGGAATGCTCACACTGCATCAATGTCTCCCTGTGATGGAAAGGAGAAAGCCTCAAGTGGGCAAACATCACCATTCTCCGGCTATAGAAAGCGCCCAAGATGCACAGCGACAGGAGATAATGAGGAACACCTCAGGAAACATGTGAAGTGGGAGGATCCACAAGCAGATGAGTGAAGGGTATGTCGTCACGGCCTCGGGCAACACATCCAATGCAGGACGCAGTGCTTTGTTTAATCCTGTCAATACCTTGTATTAATGACTTACTCTGGGTTGGATTCTTATAGTTAGTAGTCCAGATTCGATAATCAAGAGATAATGACATTGTCCCATATGCACGAGGCTGCACGTGATTGATTATGTGATACAACCAAACAACATTGCGAACAGAGAAAAACTCTCGATTTACCTCGACTTTGACTGCCTGATATCCAACCAGGATTCTTGTCCATTTGATACGATCAAGTTTTCATCATCGCGTTTCTGGAACAAAGAGACATCTGCAACATTGGATCCAAACCAGCTGCAGACAAAGTTTAAATTGTTGAACTTCTACGTCGACATGAGCCGTGCCCCCAAATCCCGTCAACCGTACTTGATCCCTCAAACTCATACCAACGGGTCCTCCGAACAGCCTTCTGGTCAGCAGGAGAGGCGAAGGAGAGGCGGTCAAGGTTCATCTTCATCGCCTGTCGATTCCCCAACACCACATGAACATGATGATGTTCGACGATCATCTTTGAACAATTCAGGTCCGTCATCCATTCTCTAATCATCAATTTATAAGAATCCAACTTAATCTTAACCCTTAGCGAATCACCGGTTTGACTCCCCTCATCGCTCATCTGAGGCACTTTTGTTCACTAATGGGCTGGACCCCGAACGCTTCTACATGCCGACAAACATTCCCTCAGTTGCCCAAATCATACAAGTGAAGCCATATTCCCTTCGTTGTGTCCACAAACCTGTCTGACTTCCCATTCATGTGCATAGAGACGAGGAGGTGTTATCGTAGATGACATCAATGATTCTACTGTCATTGTTATTACCAATATGCAGGCCAACTGGGGACAATTCCGTGAAAGGATTGCTCGTGAGAGAGGGGATGGTCCTCAACCCGTACTCAAGGACAGTTGGGTGATACAATGCGACGAACAAGATGAACAGGTTGAACTAGATCCATATCTGGTGTCTGTTGAAGCACCGACGCTCTCCGAACCTAACCTTAATGACTCTCGTACAGCAGGCTCAGCCACACAACCGAAACTTGCTACTGGGCGTCGGCGCAGTGATGTTTCAGGCATTGCTACTACCATGAAGGAGCATTCAGAGTCGTCATCCAAAAAAGCTCCCCGTCATTCAACTGGCTCATTTCGGATGTCCGAAGTAATCCTGAATGCCAAAAACGACTCATCACCTGGAGATGTTGACTCAACGAAATCAAGAAAACAGGTGATGGAAGATACGCTGGTCGATTTGTGGGCAAGACACGGGCAAGAGTGGAGACAAGACCAGATTTATGCGGAGTTGGATCGCCGGGTGAGAATGCTTGAAATCCTTGGTACATTCAGTGTTTAATGACGGTTTTTTCAGTTTCCTGACATGCCTGAGAATTACTTCCGTCGTCTTCGTCAAGCCAAGAAGGACCAGCTTGATGCTCGCATCCTTTCGGCTCGTTCCACTATGGCCACTGACTCAACTCCGAAAACGCGACGATCGTCAGGCAATGCTTCCGGTATTTTGCGGCGACGATCTTCTGAAAGACCCAGTCGCTCCACTAGGGTCACGGAGAAACAGTCATCTGATGAAGGCCGCTCCATGTCCCGTACTCCTTCACCTCCATCCGATCCACCTGAGGAAAGATCAAAGGGCAAGTTCCGCTTTTCAACACCAGAAACTGAATGGGCAAGCGCTATTATCGCTCGAAGGCTCCAACAAGATCCTTCGACAGCTTTTGGAGATATTGCGAAAGAGTTGTGTCAGCACGTACGTCTTTTCAAAAATAATAGTAGATCCTTAATAATTGAATAACCTTCAATCTAGCGAGATGCACATCCAATCCGCTCGTGGCAAAACCAGGTGTCAAAACTCGCCACTGCCCTTATGATGAAGAATGGATCCAAAGAATCTAGGCAGGCTGACAACAACGGTCACTGGGACTTGTCGTCCTCATCAGAATCTGAAGAAGCGCTGGATTCAGATAACCTGCGCGCCGATGTCCGTGCTCGACATCCTAGGATTACCCGAGAGGATGAGCAATGGATGCTTGACCTTTTCAGGCGGTTGTGCGAATTAGATCCATCAATATCCGATGCAGATTTTGCAAATGAACTTGCAAAAAAGGTGGGTTTTGGACAAATCGTTACCGTGCTGTACTCTAATCATTATCCCTCAGCGACCAATGTACAGCCTAGAAAGCTGGAAGAGCAAAGTCACAAATAATGCCGTCAGCCTAGTACAAATACGCCGAGAAATAGAACAAGCTCCTGAAGGAATACCATCATCGCCCTCTCGAAGGCTCCGAAGTCAAGTTTCATCAAAAGCTACAAAGCCCTCAAGTTCAGAGAACGAAAGCGAATCCGAGCAAGTTGCCTCAGATTCCGATGGATACGAGGAACCGCGGGCAAAGGCAGAGCCCCCCTCAGCTAAGAAGACCCTGTATACAGCGGATGAAGATGAAAACATTGCTAGATTCATATCTGGATACCCTCCTGCGGAGAGGTTCAATCCATTCATCTGGGAGACATTCCACATGAAAGTAATGCGGTTTATTGAGCTCTTCTCTCTTAGTTCTACGCACTGATTTGCAGCCTTTTCTTTCAAGCACCCTCACCGTACCGCTGCAGCATATCGAGAACACTATAGGCAAAAGCGGGATGTTTATGACCACCTTGCAAATAGGGTTCGGACATGGCCAGTGAGCTCCGAAGAAGGGAGGGATACCTCGGAAAATGATGATTGGCCTCAAGATGATTCTGTCGGTGAAGAAGCGGAAGTAGAAAATGTGGTTTTGAAAAAGGATACAACTGTCAAGCGTTCGGCCTATCAACAATGGGAATTAGATGCCATGGCTGAGCATCTGAGTAATTATGGCCCAGGTGCTAGTGGTCAGTCGGTATGGAAAGACTTTGCTGCTCAGGTAGGTTCTCATTTCTATGGTCTTCACACCACGACAATGACTTTGACACATCCTGGAAGCCTGAGCACTCCCACCGGACCTTAGTAGCATGGACTCAGGCTCATTCCAACAAGATGGACTACATAAACGAGAAAGCTGCGAAATTACGAAGAATGCGGCTTCGGGCCCACAGGTCAGGCGGACAAAATGACTCAGAAAATAGCAATGATCAACCCAAACGATCCTCTAACTCCATGGCACGAAAACGTCGTCGGAGCTCTCAAGCAGATGCAACGCCAAAAAAAGCAAGGGAGAAGAGAGTAAAGATTGAAGAGCCACAAGAAGAGGAAGACGAACTCCTGGATTGACTATCGGGATTTTACTTTATACTGGAAGGAAATGGATTATGATGTCAGCCTCTTCGGGATATCTATTAGGTAAATTTCCCTTCAACCCAGGCGCTATCTGTTTTGGTTTGGGTTATTCAGATGTGTAGTTGTAGAACTTTACAATACTGCAAATGCATACAAATAGGCAACCCCTTGAAGTACGCTGAGTTGGACTTGCATCACTTGATTTCTAATCTAATCGAATTCATCATCTTTACGTCAATTATCTCTGGATACGACGTTTCACATCATCATGGAGGGTAATAGCAATACGAATACGCTGAAGAATCAGATGCAAAACCATCCATCCTATTTACCCTTCTTTGCTGGTGATCGATTTTATCTGATCAGCGACTGCAATGATGTGAAGGAAATCATTACAGTGAGTTCACGGAATTTGTGCATCCTGAAGACTTCAATTCTGTTGGCTTCTTGGCCAAAGCTGATTCTCTCCTTCACCAGAAGCATGGTGGACTACTCGTTGATAACATTCCCGATTCCACTATAATCGTACTGGGACAACATCAGGCACGGACCAAATCGATAAAGGAAATGGTCGTGAAAGAAAGAGGAAATGGTCGCCAGCCAATTCTGAAGGAGATGTGGATCCTTGTGTGCGATTCACAGAACGACGATGTTTACTATGACGGGTTTCTGATCCAAACCAAGGAGAGCGATGCTATACCGATGGCAGCTATTGACAGCCAAGGAGAGGCTTCAGCCCACGCAGAAGAAGCCGAGATATCAGCTTTTAAAGATAAAGACTCTCAGCTCCCTCCTCATCCGGAAGCCCAGGTCCAAGGTCACCATTCCCCCGAATTTGACTCGAATATAACTGCCGATAAACAAAATAAGACCGCAAACTCGGCTGCGAGGATGGAGAGTACAGCCGAAGTTGTTGGTATAATGTTGGGGGAGGAAATGGAAAATGCGTTGGTCAACATCTGGGCGAAGCATCACCCAGAGATGAAAAAGAAGGAAATCTATGCCGAACTTCATCGCCAGGTACGCTGAATATGTGTAACAAAAGTCCTATATACAGAGCGGTGACTTATGTACCTCACACTTTCAGTTTCCAGATGCACCATACCATTACTTCAAGAAGTTGCGACGTACAAACAAAGCGAGGCTTAGTGCACGAATCAAGTCTTGTCGCAAGTTGTTGAGCAAGGCTGATGTCAAGACCGAGTTTGAGGGACCTGGAGACCAGACTGAGAATCTAGAGGACCACGATCTTGGGGAATCTGGGTCCCAGCCAAACGTCCCTCCAACTCCCACAACTCCCAGTCTTCGGCCCACTAGCCGATCAGTCATCAATGATCTATGCGAAACAAATTCCACAACACCACCCGCCCCTGTCATTGCACCTGTGTTTATGATTGG
>WSUA01000251.1:0-11908 GCA_019633455.1 Tulasnella sp. 419 | reverse complement strand
ACGCGATGAAACAGAAAGATTGAGGCAATTGGACAGACATGGGTGTGGCAGAGTGACGAGAGGAGTAAAAACAGGTCTATCTGCGGTTGACCTTCTCCAGAACTAAGGGTGGCGAATAACATATCAGCGATCTTTGGGACGAGGGAGCAACAATTTATTGAATACACCGTACCAGCATCATAACCGACTTCAGATGTATCAGTGCCTTGAACTTCGGCACCAATGCCGACAAGTCCTCTTCTGATAGCTTCCTTCGAAGACGAGTACACCATTTTCTGCTTTATCCTCGAATTGTCTGGGGACCTACAAGATCAGGATGTAAGACAGAGAATTCGTCCCAAGAACACAAATAGATACCATGAGACGAAGACTATCTTGTTCCTCTTGCCTTCATCGCCTTTGTCATACTCGAAGTCATATACCGCGTATCGTGGTTCATCCTCTGGTAAGCTCTCCAGGAATTCATCATAATCCGCATTTTGAGAAGTCTTATCAACAACAATCTCTGTGTTGGTCTTGTTGAGCGCGAAGATGATGTACTTGAGCTTCTTCCCAAGTTTCAACTCCTGGTACTTTTCCAGACACTCGGGGTTGACTCCAACACCAGACGACTTTTCAACAAGAAGTGAGCATCAATTGGAATATGTACAGCATATATTCTCACCATGTTCAGATACTAAGGAAAGAGATTTGAGTTGGAGGTGAAAGGAGGTGGTTAGTGGTTTCCAGGAAAGAATCGCGATCTGAACTGATAAAGCCCAACCCAACCCCTAGGGTCTATTTGGTTACCACGCCATGTTTACCTTCTCTAAACAAATAACACCTGTTGCGCAGCCAGAATACCACAAATTCACCACATTTACAGATTAGAAGACAACCAATTCAATATGTTAGGAATCTAAGCCTTTGATAAAGGCGTTAACTGGTCGAATTCACATATCACGCGACAGGTCAATTGAAAGGCGTCTATTAATATACCGTGTATTACCCTGAACCAAAAAACAACAATCTGAAATCATGCCCATGACAACCCGCAGTCAGTTAGGAGCTACCACAGTGGCTGGTGTTTGCGCCGTTGCCGTAGCAGTCTTTGCGGATGGCTGCTCTCCTTCGAATTCTTTTGGCATAGCACTTGCCGGTAGATCCGCTTGAGTGATCAACTTCCTCTCCGTCAACGCCGCTAATCCGCCTGTGCTCAAAGTCCGCAGCAGTGGCTGTCCAAGCGTGCCGCCTTCCGTACTAGGCGCTCGACTTCTCATAGGTACCACGTAACCAGCGCTACCTTGACCACTTCCACCGCTTCCGAGGTAGAAACCGGAGCCCGTTCGACTACCCTCAGCGCTAGTACCTCCAGGAGGGTGTCCGTGGGCAGGTAGATTACTGTTCACTTGGGCAGGGGTGAAGAGTAATGAACTTCTTCTGGCATACGTGGTATACGGGTCCACAGTTCCACCAGAGCCTGAACGAGGCCGAACTGTGGTTGCAGATGATGCTGCACGAGCATGAGGTCGCGGTATCGGTTTTGAGTAGTCTCTTTCAGCTTCAGCTTGATCTTTCGTTGGGAAGGGAATAGGATCCATGGAGGTTCGTGGAAGGATTGCGTTGGGTGGCATTTTGTCTCGAGCTTCTGCGATCTCTTCCAAAGTGGCAGGTTGAACATCTTCGATGACCGGGACTAAAACAAATGTTATTAGTAGCTGCAACAAGCGATTTGGAAAGTGGTGCTTACACGGGACTTTGGCTGATTCTGATCTGACGTGAGCAGTCTTTTCGTCCATATGATCCTCATCGGTAAGCAATGCAGATTCTGAATGATCCACACGACCGGGAGTATCTGGTGCTGCCGTAGTTAACTGCTCCTCGACCTGTTTGGCCAACTCGTCGGTTTCCTCGTCTGCTTCCTCCTCTTCATCTGCACCTGCACTCCGCACATCCAGCCTGAATTCATACACTTCTCTCCAAATAGCCTTCCGATACTCAAAGTCACTCTCGATAGCTTCGATATCGCGCCACTTTTCAAATTTGGAATGACACTCTGGTTCATCTCCTATTTCATGGTATGACTCCAAGTAAGGATGTTCTAAGGCTTCCAGAACGGTGATTCGATCTTCAGGATCGAATGCAAGCATTTTTGTAAGGAGATCAATAGCTGAGAAGAATGTCATCAGTGCTTGTGTGGGCACCTGAGCGATCAAAGAACCAAACCTAGTGGATCTGCGTTCGGGAACATCGTTTCGAAAGGAACCTTCTTTTTGAATGGAAGACTTCTGATATACGCTTGGGCCTACAAATTGCACTTTCGTCAGATAATCATCGTAAAGCCTTGATCATAGCAATCACCTTTTCACTGCCAACCTTCTTTATTGTCTTCTCCTCGGGCGTACCAAGAGTCTTGAGAATCAAGTTGAGTTGGTCAACATAGCTAGGAAGAAGTCAGTAACATATGACGTTAGCGTTGAGAAAACTTACTCTTTTCCTTTGAAGACGGGTTTGCCACCTAGCAACTCGCCCAATATGCAACCAATTGACCATACGTCAATAGCGGGCCCATATCGTCGAAATGATAGCATGATTTCAGGGGCTCGATACCACCTGGTAGCAACGTATTCGGTCATATGGGTGACGCTTTCCTCTCCAGGAACGAAAGAACGTTCATATCCACGACTCAAGCCCAAATCACAGATTTTGAGCTCGCAATCTGCGTTCACGAGGAGATTTCCGGGCTTCAAGTCTCTATGAACGACGTCCGCTGAATGGATATACTTGCAGCCACGGAGGATTTGGTACAAAAAGTACTGAACGTGCGCGTTGGTGAGTATTTGGCCACTTCGGATAATCTGATGGAGGTCGGCTAATACCGGAGAAGAATTCGTAAGATGAAGGCGGAAGTTTCATGGTAGGGGCAGGAGATAATAAGCCAACCTTCCATCGGCTGGGGTTGATCATGAAATGACGTTACGTCAATAGAGCTGCAACGTTGAGAGACAGAAGACTCACCTCCATGAACAGATATATTTCATTAAAGTCTGGACTTAGCAAGTCCATATCTATGAGACCGGTAATCTGAAATTGCGTCAGAATCCTGGCTCTCAACAGATGCCAGTGGAGCCAAGACATTAAGGCGTACATTTTCATGATGGTTGAAATGACGAAGGAGAGCAATCTCTCTCAGAGCTCTCTTTGCCAGTTCTTTCTTGTCGAATATGCGAGTGACGAGTTTGATTGCTACGTTCTCGCTAGATATAGTGTCTTGCGCTAGGCTAAATATGTGCCTGATAAGTTATACCTGAATCCTTGAGAGACGATGAGACAGCAACTTGCATGACGATTCCATACGCGCCCTGGCCGAGCTCTCTGACCAATCTCCAACGTTTGTCAACGTGAAAGTCCTTCCCAAGACAGTGTATCGTATGATAGCCCCTGTCAGCCAATCATTTATCTCGAGTCAGTCCACACTCAAATTCACCATATATGCCATACACTCACCTCTTTTCCAAGCTGACTGCCGAAAGTGGATTTGACAGGTCGGACCGTGTTCTGGGTCTGCCCCTTCCGCCTCCGGAGCTGCTGGATGGGTTGCTTGCGTTATTGCTTGTTGATTCTCGACTTCGACTCGTCCCCTGTTTCTCCGAACTGACACTGGTTGGAGCAGTGGACGTCGTGGAGTCTTCCGAACCTTTGATTGCGTCCTTTGATGATGTGTCTCTCTCGCCTTCCTTGTAGCTGTCCATGGTAGAATCAGTTGAAGGGACAAAGTTTTGAGGATCGTCGCAAAGTGGAGGTATTAAAGTTTGAAGTTAAATAGTCAGCTTGCCCGTGAGTTTTACAGTACGTATCGATTGCACATAGAAGACAAAAAGTGAGTTTGAGAGCAGAGAAAAGACCAAAGCGCGGCACTCGATTTCTTAGTGGAGTAAAGCGCGTGAAAGTAGTGACTTCATTTATCAGCTTGGTCCAAACCGTGACAGAAAAACACGCATCAACCACGCTAACACCCTATCATTACATTTTGACCAAATCGTCCCGAAATAGTAACGTACAAGAATTTACTTCACCCCGCATTTACGCGCCGGGTGTCACAGCTGCCGAGGGGCCCTCGGAAGGATTAGTTTCCGGTGCATCCCCAAATACTTCCAAGAATGCAGCGACCTTGGCTTTACTCCCAGCTTTCTTCAGTACATGTTCCCGCAATCCAGATTTCAAGCTTGGTTGCTTATCCACCACCTCTCGCAGTTGATCCTTTGGCAATTGTAGTAGAGCTCCAAAACTAGCGGGAGCCGTTATCTTAGCGCAGCGAATGAACCCTTCCCACAACGCTGGGATCGTCCAGATTTTCTTGACAATTAAGCGCGAGAAAAGGGTGGTAGTGACAAAGTTAACGAGGTTCTTGTATGTTGTCACCGCTTGAATAACCTAAATGCGGGGTGGAGTTAGAAACTGGGGTGTTGACTGACATATCTCCTTACCGTTCGCATAAACAGAGTAGGCAGTGTAGGTTCATCGACGATCTGCTGCATCACGACAGCAAGAACATCCATTCTGAACACCTCGGTCATGGAGAAGCATATTCCAATAGCTGAAGGAGTAAGCGACTAATTAGGTTTCCAGTTCACCATCAATAAAAAACTTGCATACCTTCTATCGTACTCTTCAAACCAATCTCTTTCTCTGACTCATGTAATAGTACCATGAGTTCAGCGGGAGCTAACCGCTCACTCTGTCGTACACGAGGCATATTTGTGGAGGCTCCAGACGGCGCCTCCGTCACGATGTTACTGAACACTTTGCGTACCATATCCCTTTCTTCCGGTTTTCCGTTGAGCATCCCGACAATACGGGGAATGTTGCGAACAATATCCGCCTACAAGCAAAAGAGTCAGCTAAGGACTGGCCTAAGATCTCCCAACACTCACCTTGTCCATCTCCCCAATGATAGTGATCAGGAACCTTGGATCCAATTGTCGCTCCGCTATCAAGCTCTTCACTAGTGCAACGAGAGGAGGCGTTGGTCTTCCATTCTCCGTCAGAATGGCCAACACCCTCAATGCCAGCGACTCGGCTCCATAAGGGAATGTCCGTAGTAGCGTCAAAAGTTTCCCGTTATTCGGGCCGAGAGTTTTGATGAGCTGTGTAATCAACTCCTTAATAGCATCCTGAACTGAAGAATCCATCTGTCCATAAGCTTGGAATAAACTACAATAGGAATAGTTTCAGCATCCCCGCATCAAAACTCTAACAATGATCCGCTTACTCATCAAGGAAATCGGGGACCTTGACTGATAAGGCCAGTAACAATTCAATATGCTGCAGTACGACCGTCTTCTCCACGGGGAACTCAAGTTCATCGGAGAGATAGGAAGAAAACCCTACATCCGAACTAAGTGGAACCAGCGGGGGTGGCGTATTTGTGATGGCTGGCTGAATCGTGACGTCCGTCATCTGGATGTCGACGTCCTCCGTAGGGGCAGATGTTTCCACATCGGTCATCGCATCATCTGGGGGATTGGCATCCTCTTTGTCTTCATCTGTCGCCACTGATCCGTTAGCAGCTGGAGCGTTTTCCGTCGAAGCGGGTTCCAGTATTGCTCCACTTTCAGGCGCAGGCTGTAATCCTAATTGTGGAGGTTCGACTTTAGGATTCGTTTCCAATCGCTTAAGCATCCTTAGTGCAAATGCACGTATCATATCGTCCATTGGCTGATGGTCTGGCACCCAGCGGCGGACGGTGATGATGGCTGCGCCACGTGTGACTTTCTCTATATATTATATGATGAGATCGGCTTGATCAGAGTGACCTCGGTGAAAATAGCTCAAGCAGCTCACCTGGATGTGTTGTCAGATCGAGCAGAATCTTCATCGCTTCTGATCGGACTGGTGGGCGCAACGATACTAGTTCCCTCAAACTATTGAACCCCACAGGCATGCTAAACGAGACATGTTATATCAATAACAATCTTAGAGGAAATAAAGAAAAGACTTACATATCCGCATCCGTACAGATATCTCTCAGTAGGAACAATGCATTTGATGGCAAAGACGGCAGATCAATCAAGAAACGTGTTAGAGTTTTATCCTTGCCATCGATATTGTGCATTTGAGCAGCCAGAAGTTTTCGTATCCATATATCGTATTGAGGTTGCTGCGTACCAGAGTGTGTCAACATGCACTTTGCTATACGCACTACGAGATGCACATCGACATACCCAATTTGGATCCCTTTCAGTCCGGATAGTGTCATTAAACCACTCCTCGTTCATCCATATTGTCGCAACACGTAACCTGGCGAAAGAGCGTATAGGTCATCTAGAATTGTTTACGAAGTAGCTGCACTAACCTGGCAGGAAAATCTTCCATCACAAAGTCGCAGAGCATCTGTCGGATTTTATCCGAGTGGAAGGATGAAGCACCTCCACTTGTGGCAACATCCTTTCCTTTTCCTTTGGCATCAGATGTTTCTTCATCATCATGCTCAACATCCATTCCGTCTTCATCGATCGCAGTATTACTGGTGACTCCAGCCCCTGGCCCACGTGTGGCAAGCCTGACCATGAAGAGGATCCATGCTTCTGAAGATGGTAGACCACGTATACTTCTTCCAGTCGGAGGACCTTCATCACTAGATGCTACCATCACAGTAGTCTCTTCGCCACAACCGCGAATCCTCTTAAGAGCCTGATGAACTTCGACACTTCTCTCCTCTTCAGTTAACATCCTCGGTGGCGGAAGGTCGAATTCTACCAATCTCAAAGGTACCAACGCAGCGTCATCTCCTCCTTCTGCATCTTCAGTACCTCCCTCTGCTCCAGGTTGCTCATCGCCCTCCAAGTCTAAATCTTGATTTAACCTCTCTGGTTCATACTGAAGTTCGTCTTCGTCGAGTTCAACCTTGAGAGGATCCACCACCACTTCTTCCTGTTTTACTTGCACAGCTGATGTGGATGGTTCGGGTGCAGACGGAGGTGGGCCATATTTGACTCGATATGCCTGGACACAAACCGAGTTCGAAGTCAGTTACAGGAATCGGAAGGATGAATATTATAAGAACTAACTGCCACAGCCGAATTCAGCTTTTCCGCCGATACCGCTTTCAAACTCGCAATGACCAGGTCCGTTACCACGTTGACAGGCAGACTCGTAAAGTCAAAAGTAGTCAATATTTGCGCCGTGCTGGCACTGGGTGCTCGGGGAGGTGCATTGGGATCCTGTACAGCGCCATCCGTCCTGATTCTCTTGGCCATTTGTGGATCAGTATCGGGAGGTGCCGATTGATTTCGTTTTCGCGCAGCCTCTAATGCTGCGATTCGCCGCTCGTGCTCAATACGTGCTGCTTCTGCCATTCGCTCCTGCTGAGCCGAAAGGGCAGCGTTGATTTCGCCTTGATGAGGTGCTCCAAAACCATGTCTTGAGCGAATCAGATATTAGCTACATCGACTACCAGCAACTATTGGGCCACTTACCGGGAGATATGTACCAGAAGGATACGTAGAGCTTTCTCTATACTCTTGATAACAGACGCTGATTGACCCACGAGTGCCTTTGGTGTCCATACTACTAAGGACTTGACGAGTGGCGTGATAGTGCTGGGCCGGGACTTGATGATTGCACCAAAGGAATTGAGTATAGCAGTGATAATTTCAGGATTGCTGAGAGCAAGCTTCATTAGTCCAATCGCATGACAACATTTGCTCAATCGCCACCTACTTGCTAGTATAGAGAACGGTAACGAATTCCTTCAACAACTGAGACCCTTCATGCTCCATCTCTTTCGCATTGATAAACGGATGTTCTGGTGGTACCAACGAAATACTTGGATCGCCCTTGTTTTGCAACTGAATATATTTCAGAGGATTGATCAATATACAAGCTAAGCAACAATATGACGACACATGTACCCTTGGATCCGTGATGCCTCTATGATGAACCAAAATCACTCGCTGTATAAATTTCACCGCTGAGATCTTTATGCCTGTTGAAGTGCCGGCGTTCTGGAAAAGCATGACGATCCGGTTTTTGGCTTGCAGAACAGCATCCCATGGACCACGAACACGATTTACCACGCTTTTTGCAACATACTAGATCAGAAAGGAGTGATGTATGATGAGTATCGTCACTTACCTTGCGCGGAATATGAGGGGATAGACGTTGGCAAGACATTGGATAGATGCCTTCAAACTTGCGGGCGTTGGGTCTCCCAGTAGTGTTAGAAGGCTTTCAAGAGATTGCGTGGCCACTTATCAAAGCAAAACATGTCCGATGAGGTTGTGTGTGCTCCACATTGTCATTGAAAGGTCACTCACTTTGTAATTTCACTTCCGGTGTAAGTGATGAACGCGACACACCAAAATGCAACAAATCAATAACCCATCGTTTGAAAGCAGAATCTTTCGAGGAGACGACATTAGGAAGGAACGTAGTCACAAGAACTGGAATGGATGCTGGTTGCTGCTCTAGATCAGCGCTGAGTTGAGATAGAACTTGGACTTGTTCTGGAGAGTCGGCGGGCAAATTCAAGGCGGTAGTGAGAGCTGCTAATGGATCCATTGCAGCATAAATGATTCAATGCAACAAATGAATGTCGCGGAAGAGGTAAATTTATATTGCCAGGCGTTTGTCTTTATGGAACCTGGTCGTGTGTTGAACAAAAGTGGTGGAAATTGAAATAACGAATACAAACTCAGATGTTGGAATCGACGCGTTTGTTCCTTTCCCATCACGCTGATCTCATGGATAGCGATGATCCACCTTCTCACCTCACCGTTGTAGTTGATCTACACCCTGCTCAATGGAAAAAGTCGTCTCTTCCATCCAATCCCCAACCACTTCCGTTTTCAAGTTTTCTCTCACAAATACTCGTCTTTCTCAATTCACATCTTGCCTCAAAACATGAAAATACTCTTGCTGTCATAGGCGCTCTGGCTGATCGGAGTATGATGCTATACTCAAGCTTGGAGGCTCCAGAGCAAACGGAGGCACCCACGCCGGATGCAAACTCTTATCAACCGTTCCGTCTTGTGGATTCTACAATTTCAAAACGGATTCAAGAGGGGATGGAGAAAACCGCTGAAGGTTCTGAACAGAATAGCAGAGGGCTTGTAGGAGCTCTGACAAAAGCCTTGTGTTGTATGTTGCACAACCTATGTCGTTTGGCTCCTCCGCTCACGAGTGGTTAGACGTCAACAGGCTTATACAGCTGAACACCATCGTGGTCGGCGATGGCTCTGCAGTTCGAAACTCTTCTTCCCAACTTGCACCTCGGATTCTTGTGATTTCTGTGTCGCCCGACTTGTCGTCATCATACATACCTCTCATGAATTCGATCTTTGCCGCTCAAAAGCTGGTGAGCCACTTCATGCTTGACCCATTGTCGGATACTGATTCAAACCACCTAGAAAGTCACAATAGATGTATGCAAGGTCTTTGGTCCCGATACGGTTTTCCTTCAGCAAGCTGCTCATCTTACTGGAGGATCGTACGTGTATCTTGAGCGTAGAGATGCACTGTTACAATACTTGACGGTAATAGATATACTTAGTCTACGTGGAACGGGTAACTAATGCGATCTTCGCTGAAGATGTGCTTCTTGCCATCGCCTTCTCTACGCAGAGTGCTCGCTCTACCAACACAAGACAAAGTTGATTTCAGGGCGGCATGTTTCTGCCACAAAAATATAGTAGACATTGGTTATGTCTGCTCCGTTTGCTTGTCCAGTAAGCATTATTTTCTACCCGGTCGAATAAAAGCCGATCTCACCGTCTTCTTAGTTTTCTGTAAGCCCATACCGGTCTGTTCCACATGCAGGTGCGTTGGACAGTATACCTCATACGTTCGGACTCACCAAGTATTTTATTTACAGGACGAAGTTCCCCATCAAGACATTGCAGAGGTTTGGTTTTGGGCGCCCTGCTGCTCTCAATGGAGCTGGTATGTCACGCGGGACTTCGATAGCTCCCAGCTAGTGGTCTTATGTATGTAATCCAACCACTCCGCTTGGAATACATAATGCAATTCATACATGATAGAAGGTGGCAAAAATGCGATGATAATGCTTTTACATGTGATGTTTTACCTATTCAGCTTGACTCCACCAAGCCAGAACACCTAGTCCTGCTCCCGCCATGGATGCTATAATTTCGTAAGGTGGCCGTTTTGGTTCAGTTTTCTTGTAAACACCTTCGACTGCCTTTGGTGGTCCCGGTTCATCGTCATGAAATTCATCATATTCGACCCGAATGCGAACCATCTCCCCTAGATCGATATAAAGTCGATCATCTATATTCGTGTCAAGAAGCTCGATCTCAGATGGGTCGGACTCTTCTGCTAAATTTGATAGCCAGAAGTGTGCTTTTTCATTTGGGTCGCTGAAAATATTTGTCAGATAGTAGAAGGTGATTATGAGGAAAAGAACATACTATGCATGGGGATGGGGGAGTTGGGAGACAGGCACTATTATATCATCGAAAAATCCAGTAGAAACTATTGAACGATAAGAGCGCTGTCATTTCTAGATAGAAGATGCGATTCACGCACCACGTATAGCATCCTCACTTATTTCTTTCACTTTCGCTACCATAACCTCGGAAACAAAGGGTCTAAACACCACAAGCCTAAACGTCACTTTAGATCAGTGGCATTCATTGGAGCCACCTTCCATGTACGAGCACCGAAAATCTAACCTTTATGCCAGAAACATCCATCGCCATATCTCACTTTTCCTTCTCCAGCTTCCAGAATATCGAAAACCACTATCCCGAGTCCTACATCAGGTATTACCTTGTCAGCATATTTCTTGTTGAGTTCCCTGAGAAGTGCTTGATGTGCTGGAGTTCCGAAAGTGGAGGGATGAAGGGGTATAGTGTCCTGGTGAAGGGAATATGATCAGCGAAAAGGCCGCCCTTTACATTAGCATGTGTTGTATACCTTGATTACGGACAGCTGATACATAGAAACCAAGACCCGGGATGGTAGAAATATCAAGCGAAAATGGAGGTCGAGAAATTTGCCACACAAACAAAGTCTCCGCGTCAACAAACCCTGGAATCCAGACCCTGAGCAAAAGATCGCGGAATAGAAATCCAAATTTTGACCTGAACCAATTTACGGCCATCCACTTTGCTCTACCATGTCCTCTTCACCCAGCTCTTCAATGAGTTCCCCAAAAGAAGCTTTGCTTCCACCCCCACCACCTCAAAACCCAAGGAATGCACCATGGAAGCATATGGTCGCTGGAGGGTCAGTCATTAACCCTCTCGGGACATCGTCTGTTTTGACCACAACTCTATTCATACAGGCTCGGTGGGATGGCAGGCGCTATAGTGACAGCTCCTTTAGATGTAGTCAAGACGCGTCTACAGTCTTCCATATATCAGGAGGCTCTTCGACAACAAAATTTACTCAAAACGGGTACGGTGCAAGGTCAAGCCAGGAACTTGCTATGGAACTTTGTTGAGACTGGTCATATCTTACGGTATATTGCACCTTTCATGAGGTCCTATACCTGTTCTAACACAAGTGGCTCCTCGTAGTGACCTTTATCGGCATGAAGGTCCATCCGCCCTTTTCAAAGGTCTCGGACCTACTTTGGTTGGAGTAATCCCGGCTCGCTCCATAAACTTTTTCACATACGGGAATGGAAAACTGCTAATAGCAGAGCACTTTAATGGTGGTAAAGAGACAACTCTGGTTCATCTCAGCGCTGCTGCCATAGCTGGTAAGTGTCTGCGATCTCGGCTCCACGACAATCACCAAGACTTATTATTCTCCTAGGTGTTGTCACTTCGACCGCCACAAACCCATTATGGGTTGTCAAAACTCGCTTGCAGCTCTCCAAGTCTTACCAGCCATCGCTAGTTGGAGGAAGTCATGTAGTGGCGGAATCATCCCCATTCCTGCGATCCTTCAACCTCACTCT
>WSUA01000025.1:52676-75413 GCA_019633455.1 Tulasnella sp. 419 | reverse complement strand
TGTGACAATGAAGGATCAGCACGATCAGGGCATTCCCGGCCCTGAGAGAAGTGCTCAACCGCCCGCATTAAATCAAGTTAATACCTCAGTTTCTAAAACTCAACAAACCCAGGACTCATCCCAATGTCCACCTTGGGAGCGAATCAACTTTCCAGATGCTCAAGTCAATTTACACGCGGAGCCAATGTTAGCACTGAGGTATTCACTCTAGCCAATGCCTGTCAGTTGCGAGTCTCATATGCCTTGTTGTGAAGCCCTACCTATAGACCAAACGATAAAACGTTCTCAAGCAGCGATACCACACTTAGGAGCCTGTCAACACCCGCTGAGCCAATACCATCGTGTAGACGCAATAGAGACTTGGATTCGCAACCTGTGATCAGTTCACGTCTTCTTAACCAAAGTGCTGCAGCATTGTTTCTGTTCTTTCCTCTAACTGTATGTCAGCACTGCTCATTCTCCCCTGGTGTGTTTGGCAAAGGCTGATGCATGCATCCAGTATGGACTACTCACAGTCGCTACCCTAGGTCGAATCATCGACGTAATCATTTCAGATGCTCCCAATCCTTGGGTGCATGCAGTAGCTCGTTGGGCATTATTTCTCCAAGCACCATTGGATGCGCTCGTTCTTTTTATTGCTGCCCAAAAAGTAAAGCAAAGGATGCTTCGCAGTGAATAGGGGATGAATTGAGAAGGGATGCTAATGACAGGAAATCTACATTGAGAATATATCAGGGGAATCAGTTTAATGAAATACATTGCATCTAAATCGTTTTGGATTTGCTAATTGAATACGAGCGAGGGAAATCCATAAAATCAGGCTTCCACCTCAATCTGTGATGGATGACCGTTGACAATCTTGCTTGGAGGTGCAACAAAAGCCTGAATATTCATTTATTAGGCTATGAGACACCGAATGAGGGCATCGTTGAATTTACTTACTCTTTGTTTGATCCCTCCAGCAGCGGGTAACCTAGTGGAGCCCATGAGCCATGAATCAACCTCAGCTGCAGCACCTCGTCCCTCACTGGAAGATAAAGCTCAACACATGGGGGTACGGTTATAAAAGATATTGTACTCACTTAATGCCCCATACAATAAGCGACTGTCCACGGCGGCAATCACCAGCAGCGTAGACACCAGGGACGCTTGTGCTATATTTCTACAAGAGACAAGAATTCCGTAAGCCGCGCTCTTATCTGATATAGAGCAATAAGCAGTTACCTTGGGAGGTGTTTGGATATTTCCTCTACCATCCAGCTTCACACCCAAAGATTTCAGGAGTTCTTGTTGAGGTCCTAGGAACCCAAGAGCAAGGAAGACCAATTGTGCTTTGAAAAACTTCTCTGAGCCAGGAACCTCCTCCATCTTCCATCTTCCACTGCTGTCCTTCGTCCACTCAACACGAACTAAATGGAAATACCATGAATATCTAAACAGTGCAAACCCTGTGGAGACATACCGGTATTAAGACCAATCAGTTTTCCATCATCATCAACAACGAAGTCCTTGGTAGAGATGCAGTATTCTCGAGGGTCTGCGGATCAATCAGGTTAGTATTTGTTGTGTCGTATGTGCACACTAACTGACCTTTGCCAAAATGAGCGGCGACTTCCGTGTGACCGTAATCTGTCCGGAAAATCCTATATATAGAGAAGTTAATATCCCAATGAACCAAGTGAACGGTCTAGCTTACCTAGGCCATTGAGGCCATGGGTTATCCCTGGCTCGGGTTGCGGGGGGCTTAGGAAGAAGTTCAAAGTTCGTAACAGAACGAGCTCCGTGTCTCATGGAGGTTCCAATGCAGTCATTTCCGGTGTCACCCCCTCCGATGACAATAACATCCTTATCTTTGGCGTTGATGTAGTTGTTGTTCTCCAAGTTTGAATCTAGGAGTGAAGATGTGTTGAGCTGGAGATACTCCATCGCAAAATGGATGCCGTCCACTTGGCGGTTCGGAATGCGGAGATCACGAGGCCAGGTTGCCCCGGTAGCGACAACCACTGCATCGAATTGGGATTTAAGGGTCTCTGCATCATAATTGACGCCAACTTCAACGTTCGGAACGAATGTCTATTGTTAATTCATATTAGCATGAAAAAATAACACAATGGACTAATAAAGCTTACCACTCCTTCCGCAGCCATAAGGTCTAGACGCCTCTGGACAATTGCCTTATCCAACTTCATGCTATAAATCGGTATTAGGGATCAAGAAGGTCCCAGAATAGGGGATAGTACTTACTTAGGAATGCCATACATCAACAGACCGCCCATCCTATCATTACGGTCGTACACGGTGACAGTGTGGCCAGCTTTATTGAGCTGATCAGCACAAGCCAAACCCGCGGGCCCAGACCCGATGACAGCAACCGTTTTTCCAGTTCGGAAGCTGGGCGGATTCGGAGCCATCCATCCCATCTCGAAGCCTTTGTCGATAATAGCACATTCGATGCTCTTGATACCCACGGGTTTCTCATTGATGCCAAGAACACAGGCGCCTTCACAAGGTGCTGGACAAACTCGGCCAGTAAACTCAGGGAAGTTGTTTGTAAGCAGAAGACGATTAAGAGCATCCCTCCATTGACCCTTGAAAACGAGATCATTCCATTTCGGAATGACGTTCGAGATTGGACAACCGTTGTCAGATTGACAGAACGGTACACCACAATCCATGCAACGAGCGGTCTGGTGTTTGAGTTCACTCTCCTCGAGACGAGTGGAGATTTCTTTCCAATCCTTAACACGCTTTCGGGGAGGCCGGTATGTTTCGTTGAATCGCTTGTACTTC
Organism: Tulasnella sp. 419; assembly: GCA_019633455.1. Lineage (NCBI taxonomy): Eukaryota > Fungi > Basidiomycota > Agaricomycetes > Cantharellales > Tulasnellaceae > Tulasnella > Tulasnella sp. 419. The sequence goes on along the minus strand of WSUA01000025.1, from coordinate 72,623 downwards.
ATGAATCCGCGCGTCTTATCGAGCTTAGTGAGACGCTCCCGAGTAGCACTCTCGTCCATGATAGAGTCTTCGATATCCCCTACGTTGATTTCATCGTGTTTGGACCTGGGGTTGACTTTCTGCAGAGCAGATGTCAAGGATGCTTTGGGAACTAGTCCAGGGATATCTCCAATTTCCTCCGTTGCGAGGTCAACGTGACTTGCGGTATGAGACGGGATAAGATCAATCGTGCTCAGTTTCTTCTTCTCCTCGGCTTTGCGAGCTGCTTCCTCTTCCAGAACCTTCTTGTAGTCAAGTGGCATGACTCTGACGAACAGGGGTAGCAAGTGATGGAAGTCCTTTAAGACACGATCAGCGACCTCTGAGCCGGTGTAATGGCGATGATCCTCAATCAGACTACGGAGAATTGCGATTTCGCGAGGGTCGGAGACCTTGCCAAGCTCGACCATTTCCATGTTGACCTTGGTAGCGAATGTGTGTGCCATGTCAAGTACGTAGGCAATTCCACCACTCATTCCAGCAGCGAAGTTGCGTCCAGTAGTACCCAAAACTACAACACGACCTCCAGTCATGTATTCGCATCCATGATCACCGCACCCTTCAACAACGGCATGTGCGCCGGAGTTCCGCACACAGAATCGCTCGGAAGCTATTCCACGAATGAATGCCTCGCCAGATGTCGCGCCATACATGCAAACATTCCCCACAATGATGTTTTCCTCCGCCTTGAACGGTGATGACTTTGGAGGATAGACGATAAGACGTCCTCCCGAGAGGCCTTTTCCAACGTAGTCATTCGCATCTCCCTCTAGTTCGATGGTAATACCTGGCGCAAGGAATGCACCACATGACTGCCCTGCTGAACCCCTCATACTAATGTGAATTGTGTCCTTAGGCAGGCCCTCCTCTCCGTAGAGCTTGGAAACCTTGTAAGATAGAGTTGTGCCTAGAGCGCGGTCGGTATTGACGACGTCGCAGTCGATGTGAACGGGTAATCCCTTGGTCAATGCAGGCTCGGACTCGTCGATGAACCTATTGTCTAGACGAATGTAGAGCTTGTGGTCCTGTTGACGAACCCTGTAGGTGGCAGCTCCAGGCCGCATCTGCCATGCGGGTTTGAGTATAGCAGAGAGATCAAGGTGTGCAGTCTTAGTTGTGCGGAGGGAGTCATCGACCTTGAGCATGTCGGAACGACCAACCATCTCGTTGATGGTACGGAAGCCTAGCTTGGCCATGATACCGCGGAGCTCTTCAGCAAGGTAGTAGAAAAAGTTGATCACTTGCTCGGGCTGTCCAGCAAACTTGGCGCGAAGGTGTGGATCTTGAGTTGCAATTCCAACAGGACATGTATTGACTAGATATGCCAGAGTCAATTCAATGCATTAAAATGAATATAAATGGAAAGACTTACGATGGCATTTCCTCATCATGATGCAACCCATGGCAATTAAGGGAGTTGTAGCAAAGCCCCATTCTTCAGCACCTAACAGGCATGCGATAGCGATATCACGTCCGGTACGTATCTGGCCATCGGTTTGCACCGTTACACGTCCACGAAGATCGTTCAATACAAGCGTTTGATGCGTTTCGGCGAGACCTAGCTCCCAGGGAAGACCCGCGTATTTGATTCCTGTCCATCGACTAGCACCAGTTCCACCATCATGTCCAGATATCAAGATATGATCGGCTTTGGCTTTGGCAACACCGCTGGCAACGATACCTACTCCGACCTCAGAGACCAGTTTGACGGAAACTCTTGCTCTAGGATTTGAACATTTCAAATCATAGATCAGCTGTTTCAGGTCCTCGATGGAATAGATATCATGATGCGGTGGTGGCGAGATAAGTCCCACACCCGGGGTCGAATGGCGAGTTCGAGCAATGGATATAGAGACCTTGTGACCCGGAAGTTCACCTCCTTCTCCCGGCTTTGCACCTTGAGCCATCTTGATTTGCAATTCGTCCGAGTCGGCGAGATAATTCGAAGTAACACCGAAGCGACCGGATGCGACCTGCTTGATGGCGGACCTCATAGTGTCTCCATTGGGTAGAACTTGACTTCTCTCTGGATCTTCACCTCCTTCTCCGGTATTCGACTTTCCGCCCAGCCGGTTCATGGCCACGGCCAACGCAGAGTGAGCCTCCATCGAGATGGAGCCATACGACATGGCACCTGTGCAGAACCGCCTGACAATCTCGTTCCATGGCTCTACTTGTTCGATTGGAATCGGAGTTGAAGCTTCGAAATTGAAGGTCAGAAGGCCTCTAAGTGCGACCCGTTTGACTTGTTCATGAGCATTTCTAGCATAAGAGTCGTAGGCGGACTGATTTTTCTCGCGAACTGCATCCTGCAAGTGGGCTATGCCATTAGGATCGTTGACATGCGCCTCTCCACCGTCTCTCCAGTGGTACTCGCCCGATTCAGGCATACCAGGAGGAATTAGTGTTTCACGGGATGGCCAGCCACGTTCATGAAGCTCAAAGGCATCCATGGCGAGCAACTCGAAAGTGGCTCCCTGAATGCGAGAGGCGGTTCCAACGAAGCAACGTTCCACAACCTCCTTGTGAAGCCCGAGTGCTTCGAAAATCTGAGCACCCTTGTAAGAAGCCAAGGTGGATATGCCCATTTTGGACATGACCTTGAGAATGCCGTTGTCCGTAGCTTTGTGATAGTTGTATAGAAGTTGCTCGGTAGTCTCATCCCCTTTCACACTAGGAGTCAAAGTTAGACCTGTGCTTTGAGGCAAGAGCTTGCGACTTACATTCTTTCTCGCGAGACCTTATGGATGATCTCAAGCATGAGCCAGGGACAGATTGCATCTGCACCGTAACCGACCAAGCAGCAAAGGTGATGAACTTCCCTTGCTTCACCAGTTTCCACAATCAAGGCCACCTTAGCGCGCTTCTTGTGAGCTACAAGATGGTGATGGACACCTCCACAGGCAATAAGAGCACTCAGCGGAACTCTATCAGGACCCGCCTGCCTGTCAGACAGGACAATGATTTTGATACCGTCTTGGATCGCTTGCATCGACTCCTCACAGATCCTGGTCAACGTCTCTTCATATCCCGGAAGACCATAACTCTTGGGAAATGTGATGTCAATCGTTCGAGAGTCCCAACTCTTGTATGCTAGTTTGACGTTCTTGATAGCGACCATCTCCTCTAGGCCAAGAACTGGAGATGGCAGCACCATTCGATTGCATTGAGAAGGATTCATTTCGAGAAGATTGCCTTCTGGTCCAACGTATGTCTCCAGGGACATGACGATACTTTCACGGATAGGGTCGATGGGAGGGTTGGTAACTTGAGCGAAGAGTTGACGGAAATAGTCGTATATGAGACGCGGCTGAGTAGCCATACATGCGATTGGTGCATCGTTGCCCATAGAACCTAAAGCCTCCTTGCCATCCGAAACCATCGGTAACATCAGGAGGTTTAGCTGTTCAACGGTGTAACCGAACGCGAGGAGATTTGGATCTGTCGATAGTGGATAATCGTCAATGACCGGGTCGAGAGACGTCGAACGCTGGACGCGCTCCATGATCTTTGGAACCTTGATAAGATTTCCTTCAACCCAGGAAGTGAAGTCCTTCTTCCTTGCCGTGGTTCTTTTCAACTCCTTGTCATCCACAATACGGCCCTCAACGGTATCGACGAGGAGCATGCGGCCAGGCTTGAGACGACCCTTATGTACGATCTTCTCAGGTTCGATGTAGATTGCTCCAACCTCAGACGCGCAAACCATGATATCTTCACTGGTTACGACATATCTGCAAGGCCTAAGCCCATTTCTATCGAGGTTTGCTCCACAGTACCGTCCGTCGGAGAAAGCGAAGAGAGCCGGGCCGTCCCATGGCTCCTGCAAACAGGCAGCCCAATTGTAGAACCCTCTCTTCTCCGGCTCCATAAGGTCATTATCCTGCCAAGCTTCAGGAATAAGCATCATGATGGCTTCCGGCAAAGTGACAACTCCATTGACAACCAGCAACTCGAGAACGTTGTCAAATGCAGCAGAATCGGATCCTCCGTGTTCTATGATTGGGTATAGTCGATCTAAATCCTCTCCAAAGTGTGACGAGTGTAGAACACCTTCTCGAGCTCTCATCCAGTTTTTGTTGCCGCGGACGGTGTTGATTTCACCTAACCGAATAATTCCTTCAGATCAATGCAGAGTTATGTCTATCCGAAACACGTACCATTGTGGGCCGCCCATCTCATCGGTTGAGCCCGGTCCCAGCTGGGGAAGGTGTTGGTGGAGAATCGTGAATGAACGAGGGCGAAATGTGAAGAATATAATACATGGTTGAGGTCATGATAATAGTTGTAGACTTGAGGGGGAGATAGCTGTCCTTTGTAAACGATATTTTTTGTTGAAAGAGAGCAAACATAGAACCACTTCGCGAGGGTACTAAAAAGGGAATCAGGGGTTGATTAGATTAGGAATAATGAGAAGGGAAGAAAATGCGGGGTAGCTTAGAGATGTTGACACTGACATGGTATGTGTAGCCTGCTTTCTCAACACGTAAAGCTGCCTTTCGAAATGCGTTTCATCAAACTTGTCACCGCGAGGTGCATTTCCATCTCCATAGTAGGACCGGAGAACAACGAATGGTTGAAGAATTAATGGTTCCTTGCTGCTCGCGGCAGGACCAAGGATGGATCCATCAGTGGGAACATGTCTCCACCCAAGGATGCGGAGACCAAGGTCACGAGCGATATCTGTGAATATGGCTTGCTGTTCCCTGAGGAGGGCGGCGTCACGAGGCTTGAAGAAGATGTTTCCGACAGCGTACTTTCCTGGCTCAGGAAGTAGACAGCCGATGTCTTTTTCAGCTTCCCTCTGGAAGAAAGTGTGTGGGATGGATGTCATTACGCCGGCACCGTCACCATCTCTGCTATCTGCACCTGTGGCACCTCTGTGAGTCATGGCACACAAGAGATTGCGAGCATCAGAGACTATTTTATGTGAAGGACTTCCTCTGATTTGGCAAATGAAGCCTACACCGCAAGAGTCCTTATCATTCTCGTTGGAATAAAGACCTTGATTAGCTGGCGCAGCCCCAGCCCATGACGTGGGGTCACGCTGAACTTTATCGAATCCACTCAAGGAGGGGAAGTCCTCTACGTATGGGGTTGGATCGTCATTACGGAGGTAATCGCGATTTGAAAGTACACTGGACACAGAACTGCAGCTGGGTGAGCTCTGATCCATGGAATGAATGAGAAAATTGTGCGAGGAGTGTCTGAAGTGCAAGGTGCTAGGTTTGTTACACCAGACACTATGTTCAGTCAAGAATTGTCCGATAGATCGCTATTAACGAAAGGTAATAGCGACAATGGTCAAAGGAGTCGGTGGGTGGTGGACGTCAGAAAGAAAAGTTTCTCGATGCGCCAATTCACGATTTAGACTGGAGCTCTGGCTTGCTTTGACTTTGTTGACGTGATAGGCTACTGACCAATCACAATCTCCGAAATGGACACGAATGACACTCGGCCGAACGGATGATCGGTGCTCCTTTGACAGTTTCTTGAGACCACAAGGTTCATTTACTCCCTTGGCTCTCGTAACTCTTCCTCGTGACACCAAATTTGGCTTCTCCAATAAGAATCGGGTGATTAGGCGGACCCTTATGTGTCGGTCCGATCTCAACAGGGACTTCGATGTGAGAGTGAGTTATCGCCCGATGCGGCTATTTCGGTCCGATATTACGATTGGTACCTGACCCGATAATGCCTATTTTCTATTTCTAAAAGGGGTCATCTTGAAGCCGCTGACCTGCCGAAAGTATTGGTTCCATCTGTCAATTAGACGAGGATGCTTCTCTAAATCTTTGGGGAGACAAGCTTCTTTCGTAACGTGGTTGAGTGACCAGCAGCCAAACAACACACCAGCCTCGCGGTTGTGCACCGTCTTGATTGACTTTCTCCAGTTGCCGATGAGTGTGTCTTCACCGGATCTTTTTGCTCTATCTATTCACTGGGTTCAACACTCAATCCTGGTCATTTCTACAATATATCTAGTTACCGCTATATCATAACCCCAATGAATTGGGTTGCTCGCAGACCCCGTGGGCCTTTCTGTCAATAAATGGAGTTTTTACGACACTCCACTATGAATATTGAGTCCGCGGAGATGCCCGATTTCGAGGCTTGAGAGCGTCTAGGCAAGGTTCACGTCGTTCAACGCAACGCAAACAGCTGCTTTCCGGTGACCATTATATTGTCGAACAGTTTCTCCAGAAGCGAGCTCCCATAAACGAGCAACATGGTCGGAAGAAGCTGAAAATCAGCAAAAAAAGTCAATCCATCACTGTTACAAACTTTCAACCTAGAGTCAATAGCAATCCGGGATACTGACCGGTTACAAGATACGCTGAATCTGCGCTGAAAGCACAGTCCCATACCCATCTTTGGTGACCCTGTAAAATCTTCTCTAGTTTGAATTCGTAATTTGGAGTGATGGACCAGATCTTCACTGTTGTATCCGCGGAGCATGTTGCCAGCAACCTATACATGCATCAAAAGTATATATTGAGAGAAATTTTAGTCGCTTAGCCAAATGAAAACTTCGGCCCAGCGAATGCCCAGTGGCTCACTTACTTGACGTCTGGACTCAATAAACATCTTGTCAGATACCTCGTGTGCGCAGTAAATTTGAATACCGCTTGAAATCGTGGATGCTGGGAATGGTCATCATTGATCTTCCAGACAAAGACTTTGCCCTACAGCCGGTGAGGGAATTCGCCATTTGTAAAAACCCCATTGATGGGAGAGGAACGCCCACCTTGTTGTTCCCAGCTACCAGACATGACCCATCTGAAGCAATACTGACAGATCTAATGGGGACATCACCGGCAGGAGCCTTGATTGGGTAATGTTCTCAGAGAAAGCCACATCAGAACAGGAGATGATCGAGATACTCACGAGCTCCAGAGTACAAACATTTTCCGAGAGATCCCACTGTTTTATGCTACCGGCTTGATCGCAAGATATAAGTTCTCCCTGATTTGGATGGATACAGACGTCATTCACTTGTGGGAGTTAGTTGAGTATGACTAAGGGGGATAAGATTAGCAACGTTTTTTACCAGGAGATCCATTGTCGTAGCTCCGATAAAGGTGTGAACTCCTGATTCAGCGACCGCCGTTCGTAAGCAAGGCGGAGTTTCACATCAAAACCTAAATGCAGATTACAATAAAGGTGCGTCACCAACCTGAGATCCCAAATTCGGATAGTAGAGTCCTCGCTTCCAGTGACTACCCATTTGCCTTCGGAATGAAATGATACGGACGTGACATTGTTCCCATGGCCTTCAAACACCACCACCTAATATTGAAATGAAATAATGACCACCAATTGCGGCGAGTGAGACTCCAGAGCACGAGACTAGAAAACTCTAACGGAGCAACGCACTGGAGTGGATGAATTCCCAGCAATCTCGTACACGGCGACCTTCTTATGAATTGCAGCAGCCAAGAGACGTTTACTGGAGCAAGAAGGGGTTTAGGCCCAAAGATTATGAGCACATGATATAATTCGTAATTGTTGTGTATGAAAGATGTGAGATACATACTCCGGAGAGATGGCAAGGCGGTTCACTTGCTGAAGGGGAACAAAATGCAATTAAGCTTGAGCGACCCGCGCATCGCAACCCAAAAGAAATGCCCAGAAAATTTTGAGCACTAACTTACACCAGATTCTCCAGAACGTGCGATGGTACGGGAGCAGATTCCACTCCATGCCTCCCAAAATCGAATTTCATGATCATACGAGCCCGTAACGAGAACAACCGAGAGATCTTGCTGTGGGGTCTGTTGCTGGGGCTGGGCTTGCTGTTGCTGAGGAGCAGCATACATACTATGGGGGGCTGGCATGATGTGGATCGGTGTAGAGAAGGCTCGAAACCAAAGTCAATCTAGGACGTAAACTAGTATGTACGAACTGTGGTTTCAATCTCCGAATGGTGGCAAGTCGCCGCTTTGAGAGATATGGAGCCCACTCAAAGTCCATACACCTGGCCATCGTAGCAAAACGCTTGGCTTCGGTCAGTGCGCCGGATCCGTGGAGAAGTGGTTCTCGGCACAGATTACGGATCTCTCCATCTTGATGAACCACTTGCCTGACAGACAGCCTACTACACATCATTAAACCCATAACTTCCTTATTTCGTATCTTTCTCCCTCATATCTACGATCTAAGGACGCCACATACACTTACTCTACGGTCCGGGGTACAGGGACAAGATCGGAATTATCACAGTTGTTCCATTCTACCGTCTCCTCGCGGCAATGGTGGCAGGATGCCATGCTCCTTCAAGACTGCTGCATTGGCACTGACCCACATTGTTTCAGGCAATGCTTCCCCTTAGCACCGCTGAGCACACAATTTAAGGATTCCGATTTAATGTTTTGATTATTGCTGTAAGTGTTGACGTCACTTGCGATTGTCTCAAATCTTCGATCAGGAGAGATGGCCTCAACTTTGGCGGTCTTTCATCTCATCACCATCTCGGCAATCCAATAGGTTTCGTTCTTTTCTGCAGTCCTGGATTTGCATCTCGAACAATCTTTTCACTGATGAGCCTGCCCCAATGCAATTAAGCTCACACCCCCTTGAGTTCTCCGCCGGTTTGGACGCTCTCTCTCCAAAGGCCTATAGGCGGTAGCCATGCGCCATTCACGATGACATGCCACGCAACACCTCGCTTCCATTGCAGAAGCAACCTGGGCTTGGATTCGCCTATGTTTCAAGACCCTTAGTAGTCCCACCCTTGCCAGGCCCATTTACCTTCTTTCCGGGGGAGATTGTTAGAGCACGATTACTTAACAGATCAAAAAATCGTTGTCCCTGGTTTCTCCCCCATCGATCGGCATTTTTGGGTCCATACATCCATTTTCACCTCGGTCGGCTGCCGCCAAACTTACTCTTTTAATCCAAACTCCTTCTAAACACAGACTTCCGGTCCAGGCGCCGTGACTTTATCTCGTCTGCTCTTTCCTAGGGAACTCAGCTCCCTTAGTTTGTTCGCGATTCTCTCCTTTGAACACATCATTTCTATCAGTCTCATACATGGCTCGAAGCGGGGAAATACAGTGAAGCACGTCCCTACCAAGAGGCGTCCACCACATATTTAACGAGATCGCCGCCCCCTTGGGGTGGTCTCTGCACAAAGACACTTTTCCACTTCTACGTGTTGCAATCACTTTTCTATCACAATCATACTTCAGTATTTGCTCTTTTGCTGAAACCTCGCTTTAAGGTATGGCGGAGAACGCGGGCTTACAGGTAAGTTTGCCACTCATCTTCTGTATGCAGCGATGCACTGCGTCTGACCTCGTGATGTCATAGGCAAACGGTGCGCACTATTTCCATACATACAGCACCCAATGTTGAAGGCTAAAACGATATTCTCAATTGCCGACGTTCATGAACAGCAGCACGGGTATTCTTTGTAAGTCGAGTGACACGTCTTTAACCCGAAGCATTGAATGTTCAATGGAAGCGTCGTCCAACTGGTCTTCAGCATGATACAAATGGCACAATTGTCTATGGCAAGGTGCTAGAGGTTGACATAATGGAAAATGTAAGTGTGGACTACCTTTCTCCAATTCGATTGATACTCAAGCGTGGTTTACAGGGCACCTCAGTAGTCAAAGTACTTTTGGATTCCGGGAAAACAGTTACTGTTCCGTAAGAACTTTCACCTGTTCAGAGTACGGACTATTTCCAACTCAGCACTACTTCCCTGCACACAGCGTCAACCTTGTCACTATTGCGACTTGAGGACCGAATTGCCAGAACCACCCTTGTTTTCTCCACATTTCACTCTGACTTCCGAGGGAATGCGGAGAGTGGTTCGTTTGTGTTCGCCCTTAAGGGCGCTGGCTACAGAGTTATCATCTGGTCGCAATTGTATTCTTTCCTTGTTGTTACCATCAGCTTTCATTTCTCGTCAGTTTCATTTCTTCCAGTGTTATTAACACCCCACTCACCTCCAACCTGCATCATCAAAGTGCCTGGGCACCTTTCGAGTAATGATGTATCACGTTAGTGTTTCCTACTGAGCCCTTATCCAACCTCATTGACACATCTATCTGGCCATTACGAAATACAACTTAAGAGACTGGTAAAACTTATCAACCGAATCCCACTGAGTGGTCTAATAAAGGAGAAATCGCTCCAGGTTTTAATGAGAATGCAATGATCAATTTACGAAATAACCAGTTTCATAAATCTCGTTGATGAAACTCTTACCCCAAGTATTTCAGAAATCTCAGGCTCCGATACTGGTGTAGCGCTCGTTCCCTGGTGTCCGAAACAGCAGGGAGACAAATAAGCAAGTCTTGCTCCACATGTGCTCGGCGCTTGGAGTTAGAGCACGTCACATCGGGCCTCACAGGTCTCATTTACAATCGAATTCGTGGTCGTTTAGAAACAGCAGCTGCGCTGAAGGTTCATCATCAATGTGGATGGGAACGTCCCCGCCATATAGACGCGCAAGAGACGAGATTTTGGCACTCCAAAGAATAGAGATATATGATTTACCAGGGTGATTCGGATGAGCAGCCGATTATGACACACCGGATGTTTCCAATCAGGCGGTTCGACGGACACGCATTGGAGGGCCTGCCTGACCCTCTACCATGGTATGGAATCTGGAACATTCCATTCTCGGCAAGTCATTGTCATCAACTTTGCATTGGGATGAGAACTTCAGAGTCCCCAAATGCGATATGAATAAACAAATGGGGCTTCAGTTACTGATGACGGAAGATGTCGCTCCAAAACCCCAAATATGAGATGTCCCGAGATTCCTGCCCTGCTGTGCAAGGGCCAGATCTGATGGCTATTGCTGCCGCGATGCTCTCAGACAACGGATGCTCCTTTTGCTGCTCCTTTCGCCTGAGATTCGGAAATCGTAGAACAAGTGGGAACAACAAACATGTCGCTTTACGGAGGTTTCCGAAATGTTTTCAAGTTGAACACCCCAATGATCGCTCCTCGACAAATACCTGGAGCACAGGCTATTCGACGATACCTATTTGGCCGAACCTTGGTTTCAGCAGCTCACCCTGCAACGTTAATTGGCAATCAAGTTCGGGCTTCTGTCATTGATTTATCAAACAGTGGTAAACTCACTTTGGCAGGTGTCAAAGAAGATGAATTTGTATTGTACCCTGCATTTTTCACCCTCAAGGAGCAAATTAGTCTGCTGGATCACGGACTTCGGAAGTTGGATTCAGTGCTAGGCTTGCCACGCGAAGTTAAAAAGCGAAGGAAGGTTTTGCCGCCATTGAAGCCTGAAAGTGCACAGTCAGTGAGCGACCTATTTCTCCCTGATGATTGCTACCAATTTGAAGAAGTGAGTCAGTTTATGAATCACCCCCATCTTTCGCTCGCTAATAACGGTCACCACTGCCTAGGGCCACTTTGACGGGGTGATTCATGGCTATCGAGAATGCCATGTCAGCAATTGGCCGGAAGAGGTTCACCCCTTACTGGATCGTATCATCGCATTGATGCCTGGTGGTCAATTTAGCCACGAGTCGTCGATAAAGCCAGCCATCCAAAGCCACCTGCTACACCTCTCTACCGATGGAGAAATATTACCCCACGTCGACAATGTGGAGGCAAGCGGAAGTAAATATATGCATCCTCATCGTAACGTGAACGTTGAATAGCTTAATGGTGGCTTTTTAGGAGTAATTGTAGGTGTTTCACTTGGGTCTACGCGGATTTTGCGACTGCAAAAGGCTAGCACGCAAACTGAGCAACCCAATCCACCTGAGTGGATTGATATCTTACTGGAAAGTGGAAGTGTATATGTGCAACGGTATGAATCTTATATTAGTCGTGAAGTGAATGTTCTCATGCCTCCAACTTAGAGATACAGTTCGTTATCAGTTTCAACATAGCATCCCGCGTGCCTCTGCCATACCGTTCCGGGGACAAGCTTTGCCTGATGGACAGAGACTTAGTATCATGATTCGGGTATGTTAACAAAGATCAGATTTATTAGATGATGCAGTGACGCTCTTTTTCAGGATTTGCGCCAATGATAAAAATGCATTTTTTGCACAATGCAATGACATGAACATGATAGATAGTTTTCGAGTAGAAGTACAAGATGGTATTTATGATAATAGAGTGCTCACGGGATGTGCGGTCGAAAGTTTAGGGATCGGGATCTCTCGGCATGATGAGGACCAATAGCCGGAAGCAAATTGGCGAATCGAACATCGTTTGTACTCCCACCATCACACACCGCGCATATTTTCATTCTTCTACCTTTACCATCATCCATTCTTATTGAAGCACGCAGACGATGAACGCCTTGCGACTCTCCTCTTCATTACCTCTCCGGGCGACCCGTGCTGCTTGGTCCACTCGTTCATTAGCAACCGCGTCCACCGTTGCTCCCACGTCGTCTGGTCAATCCGTCATCCCTCTTTCCAACGTTGAGGCCCAATGGAAACATCTCTCTCCAGATGAGCGTGCTGAGGTGCACAAGCAACTTGAAGATATCCAAAAGAGGGACTGGAAGACGCTGAGCATCGACGAGAAAAAAGCCGGTTAGTTCTCTAATTTTTTGTGGCACAGCATCCAGCTCACTACTCAACACAACTTTTTCAGCCTACTACGTCTCCTTTGGTCCACATGGTCCCCGTGCTCCAATTGATCCTCCCGGTTCTGGCATCAAGGTCTTCCTTGGTACTCTCGGATTGGTCGGTGTTTCAGGCATTCTCTTCCTGACACTTCGCGCCTATGGTGCGTACTTGAACCAATAATGCACATGCAAGTACTAACAAAATACAAATGAGTAGCTGCTCCACCCCCACGGACTCTTACCAAGGAGTGGCAGGAAGCCTCAAACGAAAAGGCCTTGGAAGAAAAGCAAGATCCTATCACAGGTTCGCTTCATTGCTTTTTGGCATTGATTCAATCTTTAATCACCTATCTTGCTCAGGTATCACGTCCGAAGGTTACAAGGGCACTGGACACGTTACATTCACAAAGTAGAGGTCATCATTACTCTATGGTAAAGTCTGATTTTCTGGTCGTGTCATCAATTAGAGGATATGGGGGGATGCGCATGGCTGTATCAGCTGGAAGGATGGAGAAGGCATCCGTTCATTATGTTTTATTGGCCAACTCAATCCGAACAAATTCAAAAAATAATAACTCCCCTCTCTTTCGGGTTTCCGCCGTGCACTGCGTTTGTGTGAGCGAAGCAAGTTTGCTCCAGACTTGATCGAACAACGGCGCCAGGAAGCTCGAGATTTCAATATCGACGATTCTGAGAGAGATTGATTGCAGACTTCATTATAACATTTGCAGCATTGTGCATGTTTGTTCGGGGAGGGCCTGAAAAAACTTATTTGACAAATTTGCGTGACGCCTCGTGCTTCTCTATACACTCACCCCCGCGATCACCTTTTTCGCCGTCCTCGTGAGTTCGCTTGATAGTAGGTCGTCTTTCGGGCGCGTTTGGCTCGTAGAGCTGAAGAAGACGTGTCCTTGCAGTCGCAAGTTTTAAATTCGACTAGCATTCGCCCAATTACACAATATGTCAGGCCGAGGATGTTATAACTGTGGAGGCTGTATGTGATTATTGATTTTTGGGCTTCGAATATGGCCTTATCCGAGAGATTGTGCTATACTGACGTTTCCGGCGTATTGCTTTAATCCTCCTTTCTTCCTATATATGTCCGTGTTTCGGGGGCTAATTCGTAATGCCATGGACGGGGTCCCGTTTCATGTGTCGATATACCACGCTTGATCAAATCAACTTCGTTCGGATGTCTGGATTCGTCTGGTGCGATGTGCGGTGTGTTCGTTTCTTAAATCATCGGTGTTGACGCCATCGCCCACTTGGTTTGCCAACGATGTGCAGATGGCCATAGGGCCGCTGATTGTCCCAAGAGTGGAACACCTTCTTGGCAAGTATCATCCCATTATCCTGGAGCCATTCTGACTGTAGAAAGGTCATCATTACCAACAATAGCTATAACTGTGAGTGTGCACGTGCCTGATTTTGCCCAGTTACTTAGGTGGCAATATAGGTGGTGGAGAAGGACACCTTTCCCGTGATTGTAATGAAGAAGCAAAACCTAAGCAATGCTATAAGTGCGGTGAGACGGGCCATATTGTACGTTTGCTCTGGCGAGGTGCACTGTAAACATCGAAAGCTCATACCACTGTTTGATTTACTCTATAGTCCCGCGATTGCCCCAACGCCAACACAGGAAGCGGTTCCGGCGGTAATAATAACCACAGTAGTTCTAGTGGCCCAGAATGCTATCGTTGTGGAAAAACAGGTTCGCGGCATTGTAACATCTCTGCCGCCCCCTTTAACCTTGGGTTATAGGTCACATAGCTCGTTCTTGTCCCGAGTCTGCATCAGGAGGTGGTGGTGGCGGAGGAAGTCGCGGCTATTCGTCCTTCAACAGTGACAGATACGGTGGCGGTGGCGGTGGCGGTGGAAAGACCTGGTTAGTGCGACTTTCATGAGTGATAGTTCTTCCTTGAGACCCGTTCATGGCGACTAGCTACACCTGTGGAGGAGTGGGTCATATGGCTCGTGACTGTAATCAAGGCAGCAAATGCTACAACTGCAATGGCAGCGTGAGTGCAGCAGATGTGAAATGCCCCAAGATACCAGGCTAACTCTCCTACCACAGGGCCATATGTCAAAGGATTGCCCTCAGCCACAGCGCAAGGCTTGCTACACCTGTGGCTCGGAAGGTTAGTCGGATCACCATCCCACTTTGTCTGTCCCGGTATCAGGTCTTGACGGTGCGCACTCAACAGGCCATATCTCTCGGGACTGCCCCGGAACCGCTACGGCATAGTAGATGATATATTGACCGGGCCGTGATTTTTCCCTGGTTTAGTTCGGAATCATCTCCCATGTAACCTCAATCTCTTGGTTTTACTGAAATGACACTTCGATTATCGTGCACGTGACAAGTCAATTTTGTCTTCGTAATCTCCTTTTTTGGTCGTTTAGTTCGACTGTCGTCACCTAGAAGCACGGATGCCACGGAGTTTCTTCGACTTCTGTGCGACATTTTATCCATCTGATAGGCGGTCGGTTCAGAGGTCGCCCTTACCTCGCGCAAACTTGGCTTGCGTTATGCCGACCAACTTCGGTCATTCGGGATCGATTTCTAATGGAGGGCAACAAGTCCGTACTTGGCGGTTCTTTTTCGTCCTAAGTATTTCCACCTACCCTATCGACCAGTTGGATTCATTCCCGTGCTAAGGTGATCTCGTCCCGTTAGTGAGCTTCTTGTGCTTGATTTTGATTCTCGGCTAATTAGACTCACTCTCCAGGTAGTTGCTCATTATTCGAGAATGTATAAATTGTCTTTTGTCAATTGATGCCTAAGGCAAAGGTAACAAAAGTGCCTCTCTCTTATCAACATGAAGCTCTCCTATACCCTTGTCGCTGCCCTCGGTGCCATAGAGCAAGTCGCTGCTCACGGTTACCTCAAGTCCTTCATTGCCGACGGCGTTACATACCCAGGTTGGGCTCCCTACTCTGAGTAAGTGAATATCACAAGTATTCATGAGACAAGCTGAATAACACTACTATCTGATCGTAGTGTACGTTGAACTTCCAGACTATGGTCTGCACTCGCTCAACAACTTTTTTTAGCCCTATTTGTCCCCAGTTCCTACCCGTGTGGAACGCAAAATCACTGATAGCGGTCCAGTTGACAACTTCGAAACCGACAACATCACCTGCAACAACGGAGGCAACGTTCCTCACAAGTACGTCTTCCTGTCGAACACTCTGAGTTGTCATTCTGATCAAGACTCGATTTTATAGTGTCTATGCTACTGTTACTGCTGGTTCTACAGTCACATGTTCGTTGTGCCTGCTTGGTGACATTAAAACCCATTTGCTGACTGATTCTTTCTAGTCCAATGGGATCAATGGGGATCGAGTCACTCTGGCCCCGTGAGTGCAGCCCCTTTACTTGACACAGAACATGCAACTCATGAATTGCTATAGGTCATTGACTACATCGCAAAGTGCCCCAACAACGACTGCTCAAACTTCAAAGGAAACTCCGGAACCGTTTGGGTGAAGCTTCAACAAAGCGGATGGGATAAGACCAAGGTTTGTGACTTCAAAGCTTTGAGAATGATGGTAGACTGACCGATTTTTACAGTCTCCAGCTTGGGGTTCTGACCAACTCGCCGCAAATGGTGCCAAGTGGACATTGAAAGTCCCCGATTTGGCCCCTGGCAAATACATTCTCCGCCATGAGATTATTGGCTTGCACGTTGCTGGAACCGCATACGGTGCTCAGTGCTACCCCCACTGCGTCCAAAGTGAGAAAACGCGTTATGATACCGAAGTTGCGTGATACTGACGACAATGCAATTCAGTCGATCTTAAGGGCAGTGGCTCCAAATCTCTCCCTGCTGGTGTTGCTCTCCCAGGAGCATACAAGGCGACTGACCCCGGTCTCTTGACTCAGCTTTGGTGTAAGTCCACGGTGATAACGAGGGGCTATTTCAACGGCGTCAGCTCACGAGATCTTTTGCAGGGTTCTCCCCATCCAACACCACTGCCAGCTATACCCCACCAGGTGGACCCGTTAAGAGCATCTAAGAGAATCTATTGTGGATTACAAATGTATTTACACGGCCTGATACAATGCATGAATTTACGTGTGTCCAAAAATGGAATAGTAGAGTTCTCCTGTCTGTGTAAGGCGCGTTGCTTGAGTTTGTTTGGCTACGACTGTTCATTCCGTCCTGGACTGGAGTGTCCCTCCACACCGCTTGTGTACCGGATCAGGAAACCATAACTCACCATGTTCAGGCTATGGGGAATACCACCATTCACTCTTCCATCGTTTGCGAATCTGGCCCTTCCGGCTAATATTCAGCGACGGTTCTTGTCCTTTCTCCTAAAGCGGACACTTGGGCATTTGGTGAAACCGGGACAATTGGATATCAACCAGATTGAAACTCAAATGGGAAATGGATGGGTTGAGATCAAAGATATAGAATTAGATCAAGGAGTACGTGGTTTCCACCTTTGGTGGCTGAGCTATATTAACCATTCAGCCCAAACCAGTCGATAAATGAGCTCCTTAAGGATCTTCCCCTCCAACTACAAGAAGGCTCGATTGGAACCATTACCGCGCGAATACCTCTTCCTAACATCTTTACAGCACCTTTCTCCCTCTCCTTGGCATCCCTACATTTGACGTTCAAGCTACGGAAGACCCGGACCGCTGCCGTCGTACCCGCGGTTAACTTGGCGGAGTCCGTGACTTCTGTCGCAGAATCATTTGTACATGACGAGCTCAGCCCAAGAGAGACCAGGAATCTTCGAGATTCTATTCTTCATGCAGGAGAAAGCGAGATTGATGAGGATGACCTTCGTCTCCCTCCAGGTTCCATCGATCCTTACTTAGAGGATGAAATACGGAACAAAGCCAAGGTGGATGACGAGACAGAAATCGAAGGTGCCTCTATATTTGCTACCCTTGTGGCCCGTCTGCTTGCGCGGTTCTCCTTCACGGCGACGGATACAATCATCACAATTGTACATGAACATGTGGCAGAATATACGCTCAAGATACCGCAGATTCACTTCTCTACGGAGGATAATCCAGAGAATACTCTCTCGGAAATTCGTACAGTTCGAGTCAGTGGACTCACCCTTACTACTACCAATCCTCAGCAGATGCATTCAAGCCAACAGCTGTATTCCGCATCCACACCCCCAGATCCGTTCGAACCTCCGACAGATCACTCGTCATCGGACGATGAAGACCCTACAGGCATGATGCAAAGTGCCGCTTCGTCCATGATGTATCACAGTGCGGCATCCATTGTCCCCGGAAGTCAACCTTCGTCACCAATCCAGCAAATGTCACCAGTGCGAGGCACTCAATCTCCACACGTGGAAACTCTTATCTCCTTATCGGAGCCAGTAGTGATCCGTGCTATCTCGACTAGAGCCTCTACCTCTGAGTCTCCTCAGCAAGGTCCCTCCACCCTGCCTTCTTCTCAAGCACCGAGCCCGACACCCAGGGGGAAAGAAGAGACGCGGAAACCTCCTAGGCTATCGGTTTCCATTGAAGCCGGGACAATAGCTATCGCCATCCGCTCGCGGCACATTCAAGCCTTGAGTGCAACCGGCCAGCTTGTGGCATCCATGTCGTCCCCATCTACGAGTCAATCCGATGTTTCGGCTTCCCAAGGTCAAACAGAGAGTCCGGAAATACATTGTCGTGTTCGGGGGATTGTTGCCATGATAATTCTGGACGAATCCTGTCCTTCGCATGTTCCAGAAACATTCCTTACTCGACCATTATCTCAGCCGCTCGAAACACGGCATCTACGGCTTCAGTTGGAGAAAATCGAGCTATCGCTGGTGCAGGCATCTTTGAATCCCACCAATATATCAGCCAATTTACGCGCTCAACAATCTCATCGTGCAAATTCGCAGACTCGACAACTTGCGCGAGTTGCAGTCTCCGAAGTTGTCCTGTTTTCGGTCTCTCCTTCAGCTGGAGAAGGCAATTGGTTTGCATCTCCAATATTAATACATGACCCTAACCTGCCGCATCAATATACTACTGACCTACAATCTTTCCCTACATTCGAAGTTGATGATTGGCGAAGAGGCAGCAGTATCAACTTCAGACCCTCACAGTGGAGATCTCGGATCCCTCAAACGAGCAGACGGCGGATACCAGTGGTTTCCGATGTTAATACTCCGTTCCTAGTTATTCGCAAAGAGATGGGATCGTCCACAGGAGTTGATATCCTTGAATGTGAACTGGAACCAATCCATATCTTCCTCGATCTGGAGCTGGTAGCTAATTTGCTGCCGTTTATCGAGGCATCCACTGCCTCCGTCTATCCAGATGATAGCGACTATGAACTCAAAGATGCAATCCAAGATGCGGCGGGCGAAGGCGTATGGGAAAATACGCCCCGTGCGGGTTTCGTTGGACGAGAAAAGGTGGAAGGTCTACGTGAGAAGGTAATGCGAACATTCATGACATTCAGCAGAGAATTTGGATTAACGTAATATCTATAATGGCAGTCCTCGTCATCTACGAATATAGTGGTGGTTTGCTCCATGATCAGGATACAAATACGTGTTCCACCACCCCCCTTACCTCGGATAGACAATACGCTCAACGGTAGAGCAGCACCTCGCTCAGGATCCATGACGATTGATTTGCAAACTCTGCGCTTGGTGCTTGGGGATCCCGATTCCCTGACTCAACCGAAGCGACATTCCACCCGGTTTGCCACAGGTGCCACTTCTGGGAAGCTAGAAGGGAAAATACTGGTTCAAGTGGAGTGGAAGCGTGTTTTGTTGGCTTTAGCAGGTGTTGATGGTAAAAATTTCAGTCCAACCAATCGTCTCATTTTAAACTGATAGTGAGCTTCTAGAACCCCGGGCGTCAGGATTTATTTCAGTTAGCCCCTTCGAGACACCATCCTCGGACGCGATGTATGGGACCAGTGGACCAGATATACCATTGCTGCCTCGCATCCTTGTCAGATCAATCAAGCCGAAGAAGTCGAATGCAGCCGTTTCTCAGTCATCTTCTGTGGAGTGCCAAATACCTGTGGTTCAGGTCTTCCTATCAAAACCCGCTATAGATGGTATTCAGCTATGGGCCGACGATTGCGCTCAATGGGCTGAGCGTACACTGGGAGAGCCCCAGAGGAGCCCCTCAGGAACAGCAACGGCCGATACTAGCTTGATTGGAAGTCAGTATTTTGCTCAAAGGCAGCATTCATTATCAAGCTTTGGGACGGATTCTACCACGAGAGCTTACAAGCCTGTTACTGCACCCGCAAGACCTAGCGAGATTGCGATATTGATCGGACTCTCGGAGAGTACGTCTATTAGTTGGTATTGGTCAACCTTGTCGCTGAACTTTAAATATC
>WSUA01000025.1:39559-52280 GCA_019633455.1 Tulasnella sp. 419 | reverse complement strand
CAAAGAGTCGGGCGTGCGGATAACGGCATCCGGTTTTACGTATACGTTCACCACCGATCTTGATTGGATCAAGGATCTTATGCTATTCATCAAAGCACCTCCCGGCGTAAGTGTATACACATCCATATAGCCGTTGAAATCCACTCAAGAGTATGTCTAGGCATTTGAATCTGTCGTCCCTAGTGAACGTACACGTATTTGGGTCAAGGTTCACGATGGTTCCGTTCATGTCCTTGCGCCTAATTACAGCGGTGCACTCGTTGTTGCGATTCACGAGCTTGATTTTGGTACTGAGCTCGTTGGTGACTCGACTGATACAGACCTCGAACTTGCTGTCGTTGCCCTGCGTTTACTTCTGATCGACGACATGAAGGTGTCTAAGCAGTTAGAGCAGCATGATGCCGGCAAACTCCCTTCTTCCGGACTAGAAAAGTGGAAAAGGCTTGGATATGCAGTATTGCTCGAACTGGGTGATCTGGAGATGCGGGTAGGATTGTCAACATCTCCACCCTCACAAAAGGTAGGAGTAGATCTCTTTCACATCGATATCAGCTAATTTTGTCTTAGATTGAGGTGGAGAAGATGAAGCTACGTGTTCATTCTTGCGCAGACACCTTAACTGCCATAGGAGACTTTGCCACGGATCTTGGATCCGCTTTCAAAGATGTAAACCAACCGTAAGTCAGGCTCTCTGTTATTATTGTCCTATCCTTAGTTGTCACTAGGTTGCCCCCGCCGGCGCAGCCCAAACTTATGGTTGACCCGGAACGACGAAGCTCTCAAAGGGACCTCACATGTAAGATATGGTTGCTGCCAATTTCTTCGTCGATATGCTATACCTCTTTTTCAGACAGTGTAGATCAAGAGGCTTTCAAAAACCGGCAGCTTGAGCTAGGAGACACTGGGGACCTACTGAACGATATTGACTTGCCGAGGAATCCGGATTTCCTAGATTCGTCGTTTGGCGTGACGGGAGGCACGAGAGAATTCTCCGATGACGAATTTGAAACACTATCTGATCATGAGGCCGGGAGCGGGGACAGCGATGGAGAAACTTCGAAGCAGTCTGTTGGTTCATCTGGATCTAAATTACAACCTAAATTACAACCAGGTGTCATCTCAGAGTACCAGGGAGAGACAATCAAGATACTGGAAGAGGGTGGCTTGAACATCGTTGAGGGGTATTACGACAACCTTGCAAACCTTGTCGGAGTAGATGGACCTGCAACGGCACGGTAAGCAAAGATGCTGTTGCTGCGGCTTCAACTTATATCATTCCTTCGACCATAGACCCCCGGTAGCTACCTCGGTTCGAGCTCGAAACTTGGATATCAAGGTCCATCTTTATGATGGCTACGATTGGCTGGCAACCCGGAAACTGATCGAAGACGAGATTCGGGCGATGCGGAAGAAGCTGCAAAAGATTCGACAGCTCCTCGCCAGTGGCCAAGTACCGGACGAAAGTGTTGAGGAGACTCACGCTTTGTTGTTCAATTCGGTATACATTGGCTTACCAAAGGAGTTGGAGCCAGAGGAGATGGAGGCAGGAGAACTAATGGCCGCCATTGATGAACAGCTGAAGAAGGATAAAGAGGATGAAGCTATGGAGACAGACTCGCTGAGCTCTTGGCAGAGCTTTGCTGGTGCTGGTGGTGGGGGAGCCGGACGCACCCCATCTATTGCTGGCGGGCAACATATACACACATTTTCTGGTGCTACAAGGAAACGCAAGGCACTCACACGATCCAAGCACTCGCGGGTCGAAATTTGTCTGTCTGGTGCAAGGGCGGAGGTGGATAAATATCAGCCTGGAGGGACGGAACTTTCCTCCAGAATTCTAGTCAATGTAAAGGATCTTGAGATACTGGATCATATCAAGACCTCAACCTGGAAGAAGTTCTTGACTGGAATGAAGTCTGACTCGAAAGGGAACGTGAGAGAGACTGGAAGCAACATGGTACGAGTCGAGTTGACGATGGTGAGACCCGTGGGTGGAGAGGAGACTGAAGAAGCGAGGTTGAAAGTAAGCATCACTTTTCAATACTCATCGATGCTGCATTTTTATCTGGCCTGCTCCAGGCGAAACTCCTTCCATTGAGGCTTCATGTAGATCAAGATGCGCTGGATTTCCTGAAAGCATTCTTTGCCTTCAGTGCCAGCATCAAAGGCCCTTCAGAGACCCAGGACCCGTCCGCACCACCTGCAGCAGAGACCTATTTCCGTAAGTAGAAAGCGGATTATCGAAAACTTTCAGATCGCCTAACATGTCATTTGTTCATAGAACACGTGGAAATCTTCCCTATCGCGCTTAAATTAGACTACAAGCCTAAGAGGGTCGATTATAAAGCCTTGAAGGAAGGAAGAACGATCGAGTTGATGAACTTTTTCCATTTCGATGGAGCGGAAATGACTTTACGACACATCACTCTCAATGGAGTTCGTGGAATTCATCTGTCTTTTACATGAGCGGTTCTAATTACTTGATGGTTTGAAACAGATCACCGGTTGGGCTCGCCTTGGTGACACCCTGAACGATCTTTGGACGCCGGATGTCAAGGCCAATCAACTCGTGGATGTTGTTTCCGGAATCGCACCGATCAGGTCCTTTGTGAATGTAGGAAGCGGATTTGCAGACCTCGTACTGCTTCCCATCGCTCAATACAAGAAGGACAAGAGGTTGTATAGAGGTGTTCAGAAGGGTACAAAGAGTTTTGTGAAGTCAACAGCTATGGAAGCAGTCAAACTCGGAGCGCGACTTGCGACGGGAACTCAAGTGATTCTAGAACAGGCGGAGAATGTTCTAGGTGGAGGTGCGATGGACGGGGAAATAGGTGGTGGATCTGGAGCCTTTGGCGGAATTGGGGAAGGTGTCGTAGTGGACAGGGAGAGTCTTGCAGGCATTGGAGGATCAGACGATGAAGGAGAATATGGCCTTCGATCACCAGCAGGACACGACGAGTTATTGCTCCTAGATCACGATGAAGGCGAAGGAATGCGGAATGCAGGAGGTGCTATCAGCAGGTATGCTGATCAGCCAAGTGATGTGAGACAAGGGGTGTCAGCGGCGTACAGGAGCATGGGCCGAAATCTCAACAGCGCCGCACAGACGATACTTGCTGTGCCTATGGAGGTCTATGAAGGAAGCGGTAATGAGGTAAGTTGCGCAATTCTCGAGATGTCTCGGTAAGATTAACTGAGAATGTTGCTCGCTTATCAGGGTCCTGTGAAGAAGGTGATAAGAGCGGTGCCCATCGCCGTCCTGAAACCAATGATTGGGGCAAGTGAGGCAGTCAGCAAGACATTATTGGGTCTCAGAAATACGTTGGACCCAGAGAATATGAGGGAAAATGAAGAGAAGTACAAGAGGTGATCCACATTACGGGCCAGTAGAATTTTCTTCCATTTGTAGCATAGACGAACACATTTAGCCCGCTACGTTCACACTAATGCCATCAGTATCCCGCTTCTGGGCAACAGCTCAACACATTGGCAACATAGTACAACAAAACAGGAGAACCAGAAAGAAAGGATATAAAATACAACCTTTAGTCGATCTCCATGCCCATGGAACGACCTTCTGAGGGTATCAGCGCACTCTTTGGAGCAGAGCGCTTCTGCTTGAGGGCTGATGTCGATTTCCGAGGTTTGGCGAGGACCTTGATTTTTTCCTTGACCTGCTCCTCTTCCTCTTGGGCACTGGTTTCCGGTTGTACGAGGTCTACCTCTACGTCGATCACCGATTCCTTTTCTTCTTCCTCTTCCTGCTCTCTTGCCTTGAGGTAGTCTGCATACGCCTTGTCCTTTGTTGCTAGCTGGGCCTTCTTCTTTGCCCGAGCAGCGCTGAGCTTCTGACGTGCGATTAGCATTCTAAGTATCAAGTGATTAGTCGGTGATAACAAGATGATATAAGGAAAATTGTTAACCTGTTCTTGTAGAATGCACGTTCCCTGCGTTTCTGAATCTCGCCCACTCTCTGGATAGCCTTGATTGTTGTCTCCATGAGATCTCTGTTATATCTGACAGGAACATTCCGTCTCTTTTCGAATTCGAATGTAGAATCCTGATATGAGAGTAGATGTGAGTGGGGTGTGCTTAATGAGAGACAAGGGTCCTTACAATAGTCATCTCCTTGCCCGCTGACTTTCTAAATGCCTTTGTCCATCTGACTTTACGTGGGTTACGCTTCATTTTGAAGTTCTTGTGACATCTACAAGATGATTAGAATGTGGTTATTATATCACGTTGTAGACTCACTTTGAAGAGCAGAACCGAAACATCTTGGCATCGTTGCGGACAAACGCGGTACCTTTGGAGAATGTAAGGCACAGTGTATTAGTGAATGGGTATATACTCACCATGACCAGGATACACATTTTTAGAACAAAAATAACACTTTTCAATGCGCATTGCAAGATCAAGTCGAGAGTGAAATTTGAAGACGGAGAAACGGAGCGATAAGACCGAATCATTTTACCTTTTTTCTTTTGACGACGACTGAAAACAATGAGGGTATAATTATGGATTTGGAATTTGTGCTTTCGACTTCACGAAAACCACTTCTTCCTCCGTCGGAGGCTCACTCCCTTACATTCTCCACATTCTCTCGACCACCTCCTCATATTCTTTCGTCAGCCAAAACGACCATCGTACCACCACCCAAACCCATCATCCCACCGTCTGTCTCAGCTGCTCAAACACCTTCTGCTCTCACTCAAGCATCTCCGTCTCTTCCAGGCACTCCAAGATCATCTGTCACATCTGTATCCACTGCTCCTCCTCAAACTCCCCCTGCAACCACAAGCCCAAAGACCTTGGACGATGGATCTCAAGTGAACAACACTCATGAAGACACTACTACCGATCCTCCTTCTACCAAGCCAAATACAACTCCAGCACCTCCAGCCAAACCTCCTTCAAAATCTTGGGCTGGGTTGTTTGCAAAACCCGCTTCCACCTCCACATCTGCCGTCATCCCACCTCCACCACAATTCGTAGCTCGTCCGCCTTCCCCATTTGTTTCTCCCTCAAATCCACAAGCTCTTCTCACCGGATCTCCATCATCTTCCTCTTCCGCTGCTCCTCTCATACATCCCAGAGGTCTCGTAAACCCTGGTAACCATTGTTTTGCCAACTCAATCCTTCAAGTCCTCGTACATACTCCTCCATTTTACCGTTTATTCATCCACGGTTTAGCTCCGATCCTCGATGGAAACGATAATTCCAACTTCATGGCAGGTGTGACAAACCGAACGACACTCCTCCAAGCGACTCTAGGATTTCTAAGGGAATTCAAACTCGCAAGCCAACTAGATTTGCCAAAAGATCCCCTGCCAGGAGAGGAAAATCCTTTCATGGTTTCACGAAATAAAAAAGGATCCAATACGGGCACTTCAACGCCACTGACTGTAGAGCAATTGCGCAGGCAAAGCTTCCTTCAAGACCCCTTTATACCCGACCACTTATACGAAACTATGCGAGAAAATAAAAGATTCGAAAGCATCACAGTAAGTTACAAGTTCTCCCTTACAAGACTTGGTTTCTTACGTCTGCCTTCCAGAAAGGACATCAGGAAGATGCGGAAGAGTTCCTCGGTTTCTTCTTGGATACGATCCACGAGGAGCTCCTGTTTGTCACAGAACGATTAGACGCCGCTCAGAATTCACCAATGTCCCCAAAAAACTCCGGCAAAATGCCTCTAGTCAAAAACCCGGCGAGCGCTAGGAAAAACGACGATGATGCCCGAGAAGTTCTCCGCCCTCTATCTCCCAACCAGCTCGTGTTAACATTGAATGGTACTCGTGATTCACCGGATGGAGACTCTAACGGATGGATGGAAGTTGGCAAGAAGAACAAGGTCAGCACTACCAGGACCGTAGGGGGAAGTTCGAGGGAGTCAGCCATCACGAAAATGTTTGGTGGGAAGTTGAGGAGCGTCCTCAAGGTCCCTGGTGCTGCCAAAGACTCGGCTACATTAGAGCCATATCAGCACTTACAGCTAGATATTCAGGTAGAGTTGCTTTTATCGCCAGATACGACATTTTCTAATACTATCCCTTGCAGCCTGATAGCGTGAACACTATCGAAGACGCACTCCATCAATTAACACTCACCGAGACTGTGTCAGTTCACTCCCAGTCAAAAGGCGTGGATGTCTCAGCGACGAAGCAGGTGTACATTGAATCACTCCCACCAGTCCTGTGCCTTCATCTCAAGCGATTCATTTATGATGCAAGAGAAGGTGGTGTTGGCATCATCAAGAATCAGAAGACCATTGGTTATGGCAAGGAACTAGAAATAAGCCCAGAGTGGCTCAGTCCGTCTCAACGCATAGCCTTGGAAGTCAGTAATAACGGATCGAAAAGAGGAGTCAAGTATCGTCTTTTCGGAGGTGCGTGATCCTACATGCCTGCGTTGGTCCAGTTCCTAACGAGATCTACATCTAGTCGTTTATCACCATGGAAAGTTTGCTACAGGCGGCCATTACACGCTTGACGTCCTCCGGCAAGATCAGTCCGAGTGGTTACGAATTGACGATACGTACATTGAACCAGTGGTAGAGGATGAGGTCGTCATAGATTTGAGAAAGGCTCCTAATGCTACGAAGAAAGGAACTACCCTAATGGGGAACGCCAAGGACGCCTATCTATTATTCTACCAGAAGCTGAGCTCATGAAGTGGTCACTTGAACCTCTTCTAAAATATGGATCTTCTTACGAGATCTACTTCTCATGCTATCGCTATGGTTTTGTATATCATCTTGTACTTTATGCACGCCCTTGGATTATAATGCATTGCCTATGGAAGGCACAATTATGGTATACGGTATGCATGCGATACATGTGATAGATACAACTGGTTCATCGTCAACACCTTTGGATATCTTCTGTTGGCCCAAAGCCATCCTTCTTGACACCTAATCAGAGTGTCCATTCCTTTGCATCCGTCTAACTCGCGCTTGACGTCGTCTCCGGGGTCTAGGGGGAGCGAATTCGAGGTAGAGAATGATACAGATAAGACAGACAAGCAAGGTACGGAATACGATGGAGGAAGATGGGTGAGGGTCATTCGATGAAGGTCTTCTGTTGTATACAGAGGTGCTTGACTGGTCGAACAAAGTCGCTAGTGGGCTTGGGTGCGCCTTCTTTGGACCACTCTGGTTCCAACTTTGACTGCGAATAGAACGAGAAGGGATCAATTCGGCCAGGGAATTCTTCGAACGCTGCTTAATCCGTACAACAGCGAGTGACAATCCTGGTTTCGAATTGGTATTCTCTACAAAGAAATGAATTGACATTCAGCACATGATCCCAATGTAATCTTCGCGGAGAGATGAGAGAAGAAATGAAAGCATTTACCTGGTATTGGCTGATGCTTCAGCATTGCTATCTTTAGAGTCAAAGTCTGTGGGCCTCCATCGAGTTGATTCTGGTGATCAAGACATGGGGCCGTACGATTGCAGTGAATAGGTTGGGACGCCACTGGCTGGCAGAATACGATGAAG
The DNA here is from genome assembly GCA_019633455.1 of Tulasnella sp. 419. Classification (NCBI taxonomy): domain Eukaryota; kingdom Fungi; phylum Basidiomycota; class Agaricomycetes; order Cantharellales; family Tulasnellaceae; genus Tulasnella; species Tulasnella sp. 419. The sequence continues at coordinate 44,779 of WSUA01000025.1, read as the reverse complement.
ATAGCTAAGACTTGGAGTACGGTCAACATGAGCGATGGCCCGCTGGCACTTCTTGATGTCCCTAAAGTCGCTCGTTGGGTCTTTTTGCGCAAGGATGATCAAAAGCCCTCGTGTGTAGCAATGGCATCGTGGGTGTGGGAGACGTTGCTGAGCAAAAGATCTAACGCCGCGGAACAGCTTGGTGATAGCTGTTGGCGTCCATGAGAGATTAGACCAACAGTTCCGATGTTGACAGGACGACTGAGCATCCGCGGAGACGAGTTACCTTTTCAGACCGTTATCGCCATGCGGGCACTATAAAAACCAGAATGGAAAGTGAGCAACTTCTCACGTGACAGAACTCTACTTTCCGATGACTTTTGTGGTTTAGCCCCGTTTTGCCCCAATCTACCATTCACCAAAAAACCCGCACCTTTCTGGTCCATTCGGCGCGAATACTTTCGGTTATGTAAGCGATTGTTTTACCTTGTAATGTGCCTTTGAAGGACGAAGTATCCTCATGTTCATCGATGATTTGTGATAAAAAATAGCGGTTATAATCCCGAAAGCCATCTCTCCGGGGATAATTTGCAACATCCCGCTTTTTGTCAGAATCACAAAAAGAGTAAAGCTTCAAATAGGAGTTCTCCGTCGAGAAGACCCGTTATGGAAGAAGTTTTCCGTTCATTAATGCTTGAGACGTTGGGGGTTTGCAACCGAGACTCCCCCTTCATTAAATCGGAGGCACAGCTAGGGAACAATGCCAATAAAGCTTGTCAACTCGTTGATCACTGGTGGCACCTGGTCACTCAGTCTTATGCCGAGCCGCAAAGGCATTACCACACCTTGGCTCATGTGGAGAGTATGTGGTCCCAACTGGACGCCCACCGTGAGGATACGAAGTCTATCGAAGTATATGCATCTTCTGGGCACGATCCAAAGGCTCCAGAGATCGAGGAAAGCGCGTGTCTATCCAAAATCGATGTGTTAGCAATCCGGCTAGCTATTTTGTTCCACGAGTGAGTCGAGTTTGATGGTACCATGACAATCGAAATGGCGGAAAACTAATTCAACTATACTTCTTGATTGGATCTATATCGTCCTGGAATTTCTGCTTTCGGAAGCATCGTATATGATCCTTCTCGAGGTGACAACGAGCTAAAGAGCATCGAGGTATTCAAGTCGTTCGCTTCCGATTTCCAGCTGGTGAGTGCGTGTGCCAACTTCATTAGAACCATCAGCTAAAACCCAGTTTATCTCATTGACCAACACACCTTGTTTCTCTTCTGCTCTATGGGGGCGATTCCGATGATACGCCCGGTTTACTGGAAAACAAACGATTTTCCGGATATCAAATTCAATTCCCCGTGGCTTGGGTCTTTCTACGAACTCAAATGATGAACCGCACGTCATTTTATGCTCCTTCATATATTTCTGCTGCCAAACCCCAGGTTGATGGCCTCGCCACTCTAGTCATCAGCTTCATTCAGTCCACCATCAAACACGCCCTGCCGGATCTTCCGTTTCCTTCATCACTCCCTCTCTTTTTGGACCTAGATCTGGAGGTTCTGTCCGTGAGTACAAAGCGGTCCGTGGCGTATGGAGCGACCTGACGCGTTGTTGACATACAATTTTGATTTTGGTTCCTCCTGCCTTCATAACCCCCACTCTCTTCTCCACGACGCGTCCTACATGTGATGGCGATGCGTATTATCTGATATTATCTCATCAAACACACTGGCCAATATATCGCCGGCCAATGTTCTCCGCGATCGGCTGCCGCGATCCTCCACAACATTCCAAAAGAGACCAACACAACTTTACAAGCTGTACTCCAAGCAGATAAGCAGAGAATATCTTCCTCACATGCCGCTACAGCAATACCTCGAAGGGCGTATCAGAGTGCTTCAAAAGCTCAGCCAAGGAGATGTTTACTTCACCAAAAAATGGAAGCAAAACTACTCTCAGGTGGCAAAACAAAATATGCAGGATGAGATCAGCCTTTTATCTCAGCAACTGGATGGGCTAAAAGATCGTGATATTCGTGATGGTATGGAATGGCGCGATTGGTGAGATACGGATGTATGATCTTCTCCGTTGATGGCTCCATCACCGCCACGTGTATGTAATAATTGTCTAAAGTGATGACTATAGATGTAATAAGGCTATCATTGACATGATATCATTTCTAAGCCAGGGGATCAAAGTCACCCCAAGCATTATTCTTTGATTTTTGTGTCCCCTGACCCCATGAAGGAGTGGAGGGTTTGTTTGGAGCCAAAATATTGGACATGCCCAGAGGCGTAGAGACTGAGTTCGGTGTCATCAAAGGGTTGGACATCAGGTTTGATGGTTGTAATGTTGGCATCATCCCAAACGAAGATGTTGATGATAATGGAGGTGGCATTGAGGACGATGATATTGTAGATGGCGCGACTGGAGCCATGACAAAATCATAATTGGGCTTGCTTGCTTGGGTTGCTTGCAAAGTAACAGCTGGCGAAGGCCGCAAGCTCGGCGTTGTTGGTGAGAGTGCTGGCATAACACCGCCAGCTAATCCAAATGCACCCGACACCGACTGTGATTGGGTGACAAACATCGAAGACGTAGAAGGTACGGTCTGACGTGTAGGATTTGGTGGCGGCGATAGGGGTGATGGTGTCGAAGGCGCCGAGAACGCGGAAGAATTGAAAGATGAAGCAGGGACAGGTTTAGCTCCCAACGTCCTGGCAGACGACAAAGCCGACGAAGACCTTGGTGTTACCAAGGGTTTGGGGTTTGGTGCGGGAGATTGAGTCCTTGGCGTTGACCCGGGCTTGGGAGACTATCAAAGCCCGTGATTAGGAAAAGATGTGATTTAGCGGACGAATTGCTTACATTATCGCCCAAAATGCTTCCCCACACATCGTCTTCCCAACCGTTTGTACTAGCCCCATTAGTTGAAGTAGAGGAATTTGCCGCTGGAGATTTTGTTGCGCCGCCCACAAGACTCTCAAAATCTACTGTTCCAGCACCCACGTTGGGCGTAGAACTAGCCAACGAAGCACTCCGATCTTCTATTCGCTGTGAGTCGCGTAGATATTGACTATGCTCGCGTTCTATTCTCTCGCCCAATATCTTGATCACACTATCAGACACATATTAGGAAGGAGAAATCAGGATGAAGGAGAGCACTCACTTCATAAATCGGGTGAATTGCTCGATGTTTAGCACTGTTGATTGCATCTTCAGGTTCAGGGTGAAAAGAAGGTATCAGGGTTGAGTGGCTTACATGGACCGACTGACATCGTCCACAACTGCGGCAGAACCAGGGTCGCCACGGCTTCGCGATCTACCTTGAGCCCCATCGCCTCTTGTACTGACAGGCATGCCATCATGACGGCAGGTTCTTGATAGAAGCTATTCAACCACTGTCCATCTAGGCATTGATTAAAGTGTACATACCTTTCGTCCTGATCTTAGAGAGCAGAGGTACAAGCTTTTGTGTTAAACTCGTTTGATCAAGTGTTTTGACCATGCTAATGAAACATTCGAGTGTGGCGACCTTGACACTCAGGATTCGTGTTTTAGTGAACACAAGCTACGAGTATTGGCGTGAGTAATGACTCCGGGTATTCCTCTGTATATGTCAATGCTTACAGCAACTCGAGGGAACATGATTCCTTGAACTTCGGCGTAGTCAATCGTATCACAGAGTCCAGGTATCGTAGATAATGCTTTCTCCTGGACCGTAGCATGATCGCTTTCTAGAGCATGATATACAAGAGGGAGCACCTCTGAAGCCAGTAACGCCAGTGAGCAGAAAGTCCGAAAGCTACGACTTAGGTTGGCTTACCAGTCCTGAAAACAGGTTTTGAGGTTTTCGTTTGTATGGTTTCCAAGTTTTCCAAGAGGACCATCATGTTGATTGGTGGGTCCTTGACTGTAAAAAGAGGTTTTAGGGAGGGTAGAACAAGCATCTGGAACTGATCGGGATCAAGGTTCGCCGCAATGTTGAATACGTTCGGTAAGATGGATGAGAGGAGTAATGGATCCTTCATCTGAATGAACAGTTATATCAGCATCATAGAAAGAACACCTGCTAACGAACGTTACCTCCTCCAGCAAGCTCGGAAGAATCTTGCGTCGTTTCATTCCTTCTGAAAAGCGGCCTAGAACAGAGTTAAGACCTTTCATGAAGGCGATCTTCTCCTCTCTAGTTTTAGAGGCGAAGTTTGACCGGTCAAGGAAGTTCAGCGTCGAAATTGCAAGTGATGAAAAGTAGGAGTGTGAGGGCAAGGTTTGGGAAGAGAGTCGAGTAAATGATTTTGGAGTTATAAGCCCTGCGACAAGACCTGTTGACAGATGATTCAGCAAGCTCGTTTTGTGTTTGATCACTGAATCCACCAACTCTGGAGATCCTGATCCCAACTTTCCATTCCGCGCAGGCCCCCACCCCCTTCTAAACGACCTACATTGGATCTCATCGTTCCCAGGTTTCCTCGATTGCGGAATGGTGGAAGGCCCTTTGCATGCACCGCATAAATCACACACCCTAAGCTGTAAAAGTCAGATGATATGCTGATTTGCTCATCCAACGCATATTCGGGAGCTGATGAAAAAGGATGTTCAGTACCGAGTTCTGGAGTAAGCAATGAATCAGTAATCACCTATGTAATCGAATGATCGTTGAGTATAGGAAGGTGATCGGCTGTCGAAGGTTGGGAACTCCCACCGCGTCGGGTTACCATCCGGTCCTAATAGAGGAATGGCCAACCCTAAACCACCGAGCTTCCAGTCTCCCTAATCCATAAACTTTAGAAAATCACGATGCAAGATCATCGGCGCTTTTCACATACCGCTGCATTAATCAGGACAGCGTCAGGCGTCAGATTTGAGTGAACAAGGCGGGCTGATGTATGCAGAAAGGAGAGGCCCTTTGCTAATTGCAAGATCCCTTTTTGTATCTAGGGACGGTGTGAGGATGTCGTGAACTCGTAGAATTCTAAGTGCATCGCACCTCGATCTCGTCAAGCTCAACAGCTGCGGAGGATGATTTAGAGTCTGACATTGGAATAGCAAGGCTCAGAGATGACAGCAATTGTTCTGTAGCAAATATCAGCTCCGATCTGCAATGATGATCCAATCCACCGCTCAGCTACGACTTAAGGGTGCAAAATAAGATTCGGGCACGCACCGCGTTTCCTCTAGAGGCTCAGCCATCTCTTCAGCAGGAGATTAGTCAAGAGAATATCATTATGA